>CAEFZX010011571.1:0-71699 GCA_903066825.1 Alfaro cultratus | reverse complement strand
GGTGTAGAGTTCTCATAAAATTACTTTACTACTTCATTCTTGCAAAAGAGTAAAGATTTAAGCAAGTAACTGTAACTGGAAGGCCAGGAAATAGAGTAAGCCTAATTACTGTGAATGGAAATTGTTTTGCACTTTTCTTCACAAGCTGAAATATAAGCATTATTATTGAAAATTTTGCACAAAAAATGTTAAAATGTAATATATTTTTTGGAAAAGTAAACTTAAGAAGCTGACAGGTTGCCAGTGTTTATGATTTTAAAAAGTTTTACTGTGTTAAGTGTGAAAATGCACATTAAGGTGAATCATTTGCACTTTTTCTCTGTTGAAACTGAGCAGTTCTTCATTAAATGATAATGATTGAGTTAATAAACTGAACTTGGAAATTGTTTTGAGACTTAATACAATAAAATGAGCAGCAACCTTTTATTTATCTGATAATCAGGTCGAAGAACGTTGGTTTGTCTAGATAGTGATTGAATATTATCCGATTCTCATTAGTATTTCGATTAAAAATAACAATATTAAATAAAATATAAAATCACTAACGATTAAATGGAGCAGTTTGAATAGTTTGCAATATATTATTTGGAGTATTTTGTGTTTTATTTATGTGGATTATGACTATAAAACATTTGCAGGTACATCCTGACCCAGGAAATAGTCTTTCTCAGTTCCTGGAGTTAGACGTTTCCTTCCCAGCCAGAAAATGTGGAAGAGAAAAGTGCAGCAGCACAGCAATAAACTTTTTATCTATCTAATTTTTATTGTGATGTGTTTTATGGTGGAGTCTGGTCATCATGACATTATGACAGAGCAGCTGGAGGCTGTAAATGTCAACATCACTCAGCCGGCCGTGTCACTTCCTGTTAGGAGCGCCTTCAGAGAACTTAAACTCTGCAGATGTGAAAATAACAAAGATCTTCGACCACAGATGGGTCATCATGGCTACACAGATAGATGCTAACGTTTAGAAACACCAAAATCCAGAGCAAAATTCAATAAAAGAAAAGACAATGTCAAACACAAATAAAGTGTCTGAACGCATAAAGAGGGCAACTGCTGTCGTCTTTATTGTGACATTTTGTTTAATTTTTCGGCTCTTTTCTCTACTGTTGTGATCTCTTCTATAAGGATGTGTGACTTCTACTCTGCTGGTAGTTTCCTAAATGTTTTTTCTTTCTTCTGATTGAATTGTGGGGTTTACCTGTGGAGCTGTAATAAATCCAGACTTCCTAAAGAGGGGATCCAGTAAACTGCATCACCGACTCTGTTTAACTGTGTCAGTAAAGATACAATCAGTTTTCAGCAGACTCACTCGATGTCACTTTGCAATTTATTGAGTTTGTAAAGCTTCAGCTGAAGTATCTCTCTCTTCAGCGGCCGTTCGGTTAAAGCAGATTCAGCACCAAGAGTTAATTTTTTACTCCTTTTGTTTCGTTTTGTTCTTGTCTTCAGTGGATGAACTTGTGAATGAATTATTTTTCTAACGCTGTTTGTTGTTTTCGTGTCCTGCAGTGCAGTTCAACTTGATTCCTGTGGGACTCAGGATAGTGGCCATCCAGAGCACCAAGACGGGGCTCTACGTCGCCATGAACAGCGAGGGCTACCTCTACACATCGGTACGGTCAGAGCCTGAGGCTTAGAAACCCGACATGTGATTTCATTAAACCCGCCCCGACTGGAGAACCTGGTGATTTTTTCCTCTGTTTGAGATGAGCCCAGTATGAGGAACCAGGCTCCTTCTAACAGATGTAATGTTCACATATTTCACAGGTTCCTTGTGCTTATGGAGGCTTTTAAAGTCAGACTGTGTGGCAGAATCGCTCAGCTGAATATCCGGCTGAACACTGATAGCCTCATATTCACTTATTACCAATTTTTCATGCTGAGATCTGTTGGACTTTAAATTACATCATTACATCAGCAGCAAACTGCAGTACAACATATACTTTTATTTAAGGAACCAACTGCTCTGCACATTCAGAAGCACATTTTGAGCAGTGGCGCCTCCAACGGGTGTCCAGGGGAGCCACAGGCCCCTCTAGAAAAATACCAGCCAACCCACTGAATCATTTTCAAGCCATAGAGAGGCGTACAGTTATCTTCTTCATTCAAAACATAAATGTAAAACCAAAGAAATAAACAAACTTGTAATGTTTTTTTCCCTCTACACCACTGAAAGTTTGACCACCCTGTCAAAATTTTCTGGGAGCGCCACTGATTATGAGATGAAACTTACTTTTCCTACAGCCTGATTTTCTTGGGGAAATATTGACTAAAAAGATTGTGCTGCATCTTTTTCACAAAGAGGAGGATTGCACTTCCAACCTACAGTCAGTTAGCATTAAAGTTAGCAATTCTTACCTACCTCTAAATAAAAAGCAGGATATTATAATGTAAATGACTGGAAGGGCTAATAAGCGCCACATTCTCAAAGACTAACGTTGTTTGTGACATGTTGTTTACCGTCGCCTGATAACTGGAGGTATTGTTTCCACAGGTTGAAGCAGATATAAAAATATTGTAATTCTTGTTACCAGGTGTCTCAGTAATAGAGCAAATGCACAATAAACGGAGACTAAAGTAAAATGGGACGCAGCTGTCCCATGTTCGATTCCCAAACTCTTCTTCCTGCCCAACTACTAACGACTAAAAGCCACTAGTGCCGATAAAACATTTTTTTAACAATTATAATTCATTTAATCTCTCTCAGTTCCAATTTTTTTCCTCTATTCTACAATAATTATGTAAACTTTTCTTATTAAATAAAGATTTCGGTTATAGTACTTTTCAACAGTTGGATCCCCTCAAACCAGAAGTGTCCAAACATTTTGTCACATGAGACAAAATAGTGTCAAAAGTCACTTACTCACTTAATTTTCAGAATCCTGTCTTTTGATCTGAAAATTCTGGCTTTTTTCTCAAAATTGCAATTTTTTCCCCCAGAATTCTGTCTTTTTCTCTGAATTCAGATTTTTGTCCCCCCAGATTTTTTTTACTTTTGATCTCAGAAGATCATTAAAAAAAAGGTCAGATTTCTTTTTTCTCCAGATGTCCTAATCCTGTCCAGTAATCCTGTGCTTCCATGCCGCGGTGCCTACATTACTGAGGTTTGAACATCAGATGCCAGCAAACATTTGGGTACCAAACAGGTTCCTGTTTTTCGCCCACAGCAGAATGCGCCGCTGCTTTCTCTGAAACGTCTCAAACAAAACCTCCTCTGGGCTGTTTAGCATAGATGTGCAGGTTAGAAGTGACAGATTTAACAGGTGGATTGAATCCAAATAAAAGCACTTCCTGCCTCTGACGGCGGAGTGTGAGTCCGTTTTTGAAGTGAAGCAACGCGGCGCGCCGCCTGAGCGGAGGAGAGTGGGTTTCTGTCACATTCAACAACCCGAAAAGGAGGAACCGCAGAGATGAAAACCGTTCTCATGTGTCAGATAAACAGAACCAGAACATCGCTCAGCTGTCGAGAACCGGGCGCCGCTTCATGTCGTCCTGCCGGCTTCACACACGTTCGCACTGAATTCATCTGATTCAAATCAAAGCTGGTCTTTAGAAGGACTTAAAATCAGATCAGCTTTTATGGAAACAGCTTCATTTCTCACTGAAAATGTGGAAAAATCAACTTTTAATTTGGGAATAAGTGGGAGGAGAAATTCTTGGAAGCATTTTTGTTTTTATGCAAACCTTATAGTATTTCCAATGTGTTTCTATTTTGTACATCCATCAAATTCTGTAAAAAATAACACAATAACAAAGACAAAATTAGATTTGTCTTTGTCAGGCTCAAAATTGATTTACTGTATTTTCACACTTTTTTTAAGTGTTTTTGCTTATAGTTAGGTGTGGCTTTTATATGTTTTTTTCCTCTTCATGACGCATTTTGTGACTGATGCATTAAACATTAATTAGGGCCTGAACTTTAATGCATTAATTTCACTTAATTAATTACATAGATTTTAAATGTGCTGGAGTTCCGCTTGGTTGCTAGGTAACGGGCTGGGGTTGCTAGGAAACGGTAGATTGAAACAGCTCAATTTCCAGAAAGCTACAACATTAACTTATGGCCAAAGAAAACATCTGAGTGTTTATTTAAGCTTAAGCTGTTTTAGAAGCAGTTGAGAGCCAAATGGAAATATAAAAATGTACAAAATGTGAATTTTGCCTAATGGGTCCCCTTTAAAGAGACGGAGGCCCAAATACAGCCAAGATGTAAAATGAAATTTCTTATAAGTCGTGTTATATTTATTCTGCATTCTTTTTATTACAACTGAAGGTAACACAGTTACTTTATTGTGCTGTAAAATGTCACTGCATGCCTGAAAAATACATAAACTCACCACTTTAAATGTTTTAAAACTGTCCAAACTTTTTCCTTTAACGAGCTCCAGAACATGTTGGGTGTTTGTAACCTCTCCCTGCAGAAAGTGAAGTGTCGTACGAACATAAACACCCCCAGTAAGCCGGCGTATTCCCGGCTGTTCTTCTGACAGAGAAGGAGGTGACCCATTTTCACTGAGGGGAACAACCACAGCAGGCGGAGAATCCTCCGAGAAAATCCCTCTGACAGCCGACAAACTGCCGGGACACTTTCTTCTCACCAACATTCAAACTTTTGTTTGTAGCCAAGAAACGACATGAGAAACTCTCAGTTTGTTGCCTAAATGCGTCACAGGGTCTTGATCTTGCGTTCCTCTGAAGCTAGGACGTTCTGATGCGGAGATTTTGTTGGAGTATCCCCAGATCCGCGGCGTTTCTGCCGGGCGGCATTAATCTTTCATGGACCTCTGTGGCGCCCTGCTCTCCCTCTGCAGCCACACGCAGATAAGGAGATAATTACAACACTTATTTAAAGGATTGGGAAATAAAACTCCCCCTCCCAGCTGGTCGGCGGCCAGCAGTGACTCACAGGAAGACAAAAAGTACTTTTCCACCCCGTCGTTTGTCTTTATTTCAGTTGGATTTCTTGTATTTTTCATTTTGTTTGAATACCTTTAATATTTCTGATAACGTCAGTTTACCCTGATTAACAGTTACATTTATAAACAGTAGATTAGAACAAGAAATAGTTTAAAAATGTTATTTTTAATGTTTATTTATTTGCGGTTTTGCTTCCTGGTGCTAATTTGCATAATATTTGAGCTGGTTGAGAGAAACGGGCCGTCGAGTCGGGCTGAGCAGCGCGACGGACCGGATCTCAGCACCAGTACTTCAGACGAGCTGATTGTTGTCTGGAGGGAAGGAATGATGGAAAGATTGGAGTAAAAAAAAGAGAGAAGTATGGGCTGACAGGACCGGACTGGGGCGAGCGTAACGTCTCCTCTGGGAGCAACAACCACCTCCAACCTTCCTCCTCCTCTTCCTCCGCCCCCGTCTCACTTGTTCAGCTTTTGCTCGCCTGTCAGTCTGTCTTGCTCCCTGTCTGGTCATCTCTGTCTCTTGTGGCTTGTCGTTTATCTCCTCTTTGTACCATCCATTTCTTCTTTGTCATCCTGCGAACCTCTTTAATTCAGAAGATGGATCCTACATGTTCCCCTCATGAGTCCTGGGTTTGTCCTCTACGTCTGTCCGGTTCTCCTCTCTTCCTTCTCACCACGACCGCCTCACATCTGTGCTTTAGTCTGATAAGCTGATAGCCTTGTAGCACAGCTATCAGTCTAAGTTATTTATTATGTATTTATTGAGGATCTGAAACATTTAACTGTGATAAAATAACAAAAACAGAAGAAATCCCTGAGGGACAAAGACATTTTCACAGCACAACACAAACACAATTAAAAAATTTGAATATCGTTTCTTTTTTGTTGATTTTATTATTAAGTGATAGCTAGAAAGTTGAGTGGAAGGAAAAAGTCTGGTAGCTCAAAAAATAGAATATTGTGAAAAAGTGACAGCATATATAGAAATCTGAGCGGAAAGAAAAACTTTAGCTTTCTACAAAAATTCGAATATTGTGTAAAAATTTATATATACCTAGAACGTTGAGTGGAAGGATGATGTGGAATTATGCAGCAACTCAAAAATAAAAATTGTTTAAAAAATGTTATAGAAAACTGGGTGGGAATAATAAATGTAGTAGCTCAAAAAATATAAATATTGTGAGAAAAAAGTGATAAGCAACATATACATAGCAATACCTGCTGCGTTTATGCACTGCTTCACTAAAAAGGAAAATACTTTTAAGAAGTATGACTTTTCTGTTTTAAAAGATAAATTGATTCTTATATAACATGATAATTTTCAGTTTTAAACAAACAAACAAACGTGAAATGAACCCATATTTTTCTGAAATGAGTGACAACCAACTGAATTGTTAAAGAAAGAGGCCGACATGTTTGCCAGCAGAGGTCAATGGAGGACTCCTGGTTTCGGCTCCATTGTTTAAAGCTGCTGGCGCTGCTTACCTGTGGGCGCCACCTGGAAATTACTTCCTGATAAAAATAGTGTTCAGCCACGGACCTGGCCCACTTTATTAGCTGTGGAAAGCCTTCCGGGTGGAGGGAGGGATGAATGGTTTAACAGGCTGATGGGGAGAGTCTAAGCCACGGAAAGAAATGAACTCACACACACTCACACACTTTCCTCCACATCCCCACAAACACACGGGTGCAGCCAGGTATAAACAATCTGACAGAGGCAGGCAGACATAATTGGGTCGGACTCGATACCCGGGACCGGCTCTGGCCAAACTCTCTGCAGCTAACAGGGGAAAGTTGAGCAAAGTCTAAACTTCCCTCAGATGACTTCAGGGATTCACACAGAGGAGAGACGGGTCCAGACCCACTTTGGAGGAACACGGTGCTTTAATAGATTGGAAACACCCACACCGAGCCGGCTCTACGAAACAACACTGTGATGTGTTGTTGGGTTGTTTTAGAGGCAGATCTGGAACAAACTGAAAAACAGCTGAAAAACTGGCTGAGTTACCGATTCAATGCAAAGCTTCACTGATATTCTGCTAATGTCGGAAAAACACTGTTTTGAAATTGCATTATTTCTGTTATATAAGTAACAGAATTAAAATCTCACGTGAATAAGTCAGTAAGAAACAAACAAACAACCAAACAGAACCCATCTTATCCTATCGCAAAAACGTTTTATCAAAAACTTGATTTTTTGGTTGAAATTGGTGTGTTTCCATTCAGCAGATTTAGTTTTGTAATTCCAGTTTACACTTTTATGTGGTCAAACGAAACACAGTTATACTTTGAATAACTGGTAGTTGGACTCTGCTGCTTGACTGGTTCTAGTCTGTTTTTGCTTAATGCTGAGTAGTTTTTAGCTTGAAATTTGAGTACTTAGTCAATATAAATAAGGTGTTGGCCTTAAGTTTAGCTGCTTAAGTTACCTTGACAACCAGTTGCTATTAACAGTTGCTATTATGACTGCGAGGGTGTTTTCATTCCGGTAAATTGGTTCAATTTGGGACCAAAATTGCAACATTTGTTACATTTTCAGCTGCTGACGTTCACTGAAAAACATGTTCCCCCATTCGCCAGTGGAGGCGCTGCACCAAGAACCACTGAATGCAACACTGAGCGCAACTTCCTTCTTCACACAATGTAAACAAAAATATATCAGCGTCAGATTTTGTAGTTGTAGGATTTCTCTTTTGGCATTTGGTAAAATTTCTACCGCTGACGTTTGTTTTGATTGTATTTACCCAGAATGCAATTTGATGTAGTCCACTTCCTGCTTTTGGAGCAGTTTCTGGTTTGCTTGGAGTTCATTCATGAATTCAAACTGGAGCAGAGTTCAGTTAAAACAAATCAAGACAGAAGTTTTTAGGCGGACCAGAGTTCACTTCTCTGGTCCTCATCAGAGTTGGATTACGCATTCACACCTCCCCAAACGAACCGGACTTTATAGACAAACGGACTGGAGTTTATAGGCTGCTGGGAATGCAGCCTTAGTCTGGATATTGGTGGTAATGTTTAACCAGACCCAAAGGGAGTTTTGTTAGTAACGCTTACTTAGACCTTCCTGTTTGTTTTTTTCCTCTTTGCTCTTTCTGTGGCTCTTTCTCAGCTCTCCACTGGGGACTTGTTAGGAGACGGATGGAGCTCCTGGTCTGTAAATAGGGAATGCCTCTGCTCACATGACTCTCCTTGAAGCAGAGCCAAAGACATGAGCAAGAGATTTAGAGGAAGTAGTGTGTAGTTATCTAGAGAAAGTAAATATGTCGGTCTCCAAAAATTACTTCAGGGTTATTGTGAGGAACAATAACAACAACCTTGCTGCCTTTTAACGGCTTTACTCAACGCCCTGAAAGGCTGGATTTAACTGCTACACACGAGAAAGGTGTATTTATGGCACATTTTACACCGTCATTACAAAATGCCTGCCATAATGGTCCTGAGAAGTTCACAAGCTTTTTTTCCACCGTGAGCTAATTCCTGTAAGTGGACTGTTCTTCATCAGTTTTATGCAGCAGCAGCTTCCTCTCTCACAGAAGCAGTTAATTGGGATGGATGGTCTTTGGTGATAGAGAGAGTTACCACATCCATCATCGGACGGCGCTGTGTGGCTGAGAGCGCTTCGTTTGTCTGTAGAGACTGGCTGAGAGTGAGAACAAGAGCATGGATGGCCTCTTCGGCTCGCGCTCTGCTCGGCTTTTTTATGGCTTTAAAAGTAGGAGATGAAGCTGCTCCTCTGATTTCAGCTGTTAGGTTATGTAATAGCTTCGAGTTTGGAGGATTTTTTAAATAAAAAGTTACGTTAAGTTCACTTAAGGGTAGACAATATGGCTGCAAAACATAAGCGTTTCATATCAGTCGATTCCTATAATTATTGATAAGTTTTTTGTTTTAAATCATTTAAATAAAGCCAAACTGGAGGTGTGACCTTTCTGTTTTTATCCACAGTTTTCACTTCATGTCCTTGTTTTTATTTTTAAGCAGTTATAAGGCAAAACCTGAAACTGCTGGTGTGGCAGTTACTCAGCAGGTCGTTGCTGGGTAACCACAGAATGGATGAGTTGCTAGGTAACCACAGAGTGAGTCAGTTGCTAGGTAAACAGAGTGAGTGAGTTGCTAGGTAACCACAGAGTGATTGAGTTGATTCCACCAACCTACCTTAGCTAGTAGCCATGGGAGGTTGAGCAGCTAAAGTCTTTCCTCTGCCTACATCTCCCAGAATGCTGTGCAGTTCTGGAACAAAGTTGATATTGATCACATCTCTATCGCGATATATATTGTTATTGATACGCATTTGATTATAAAATGTTTATTTCAGTCAGCAGAGACTTGGAAGTTGACTTGACCTTTGGAAAATATGACTTGTAAACATTTCTTGAAAGTATAAAGATGTTTTCACTTAAACGCAGCCGAACAATGGGGATTTCTCAGTGGTAAAAAGTGCCAGTGTGTTGGTGTTTCACTCTAATTTAGGTCAACTTTGCACTTGCTGATTTTGTTTGTTTGCTTTAGTGCATTTAGGCTGATAGATGAAAGAAAATCACCAAATTGAGACTGTTAAGACTACAATGGAATATTAGGGCCATGGTAGATAGTAAAAAAGGAGAACATTTCTGTCAAAAAACTCAACAATTTTAAGTTTAATCTCAGAAACTGAGATTTTTTTTTTCTAAAAACAATCTCAGTCTAATCTCAAAATTTCTGATTATGTTTCTAGCAAACTTTAAACTTTTCAAACTCAGAAATTTCCAAGTTTTTTCTAAAAAATTTCTGAGATTAATCAAAACGTTTTGAGTTTTTTGACAGAAATGTAATCCTGCTTTCTATGTGGCTCAAATCGCCGTAATACTCCGTCGTATGAGACTAAATTTTTATGAAATTTATTCAGCTGTCACAACACACTAAGTATCATATAAGTAAAAACAGAAATCAATATTTTTCATGTATTTACCTTCAGTTATTTGCATATAAACGTATTTATAGATATAAAGTAAAAGCAGCAGATCCTGTTTCAATCTCAACCAGCTGCTTTTGACAGCTGCTAAACAACAATTAGGCAGTTTCCTTCAATAACGTCTTTTCTCAGAACAACCCGACACACACACAGACACACACACATACACTCTCTCTGCGCGGTCAGACCTCCTGCTCCTCCTCCTCTGACCTTCCTCACCGGCTCTTCAGATGGGACAAACGCCGGCTCCTTTCCTCTGAGTCAGCACTCTTGTTTCCTTTCCTGCCATCCGTATTTCTTCCACTCTTCTTCCTTTCTTTTTTTTTTCTTGTTTTTTCCCCCCCGCTCTTTCTGCTGTGCGGTGATGTAAGTGTGAGGAAGATGGAGGGGCGAAGTTAGAGAACGATGAAGAGGGAGGGAGGTTTGGAAAATCCCCAAACACACGGCGAGGGTCAGGCGGGCAAGGTGAGAACCAGAGGACATCCCTCCATCCCTCCTTCGTCTCTCCTCTTCCTCCCCCTGCAGCTGTTCTCATTATAAGTGTGTGTGTGTTTTCTGTCGACTCGTTTTCCTCGGTGTGTGTTTGTGTTTCAGGCTCAGATCTCGTTTATTATTCCGTCTGTTCCTGACAGACGCTGCATTACTCCAGTTTCTCCGTGTCATCCAACCAAACCAAATGTCAGAGGCCACAGCAGACCAAACCTCTCTCTCTCGCTCTCTCTTTCTCTCTCTCTCTGTCTCTCTCTTTCTCTCTCTCTCTCTGTCTCTCTCTCTCTCTCTCTCTCTTTTCTCATCTCTGTTTCTGCTTGAGGTGTGAAATTATTTCATTTTCCTGGTCAGCAACTCAAAGACACTCATCAGGGTTTTGAAGAACTTTGAGTTCAGAAAAACCTGATGGTTGGATTTACATTCAGTTTATTTTCTGATTTATTAAGAGTAATTGTGTCACTTCTTTATTTTTGTGTGCAAACTGATTACGGCAGCTGAAAAAGTTAAATATGACTTTTTTCTTAAAAGTTTTGAGTGATGTTTTGTTTCCTCTGCTGCAGCCTCAGTGAAAACGACTCGTCTCTTTTCCTCAAACGTCTCGTCTTGAACGTTTTTTCCCCGACTGAGACAGAAAAAGTGACGCATAAAGCTGAAGCAGACATTTTGAAAGTTAAACTAAATGACTTCAAAAGGCAGCGAATGTCGACGTTTTTCATCTTTTGGTTCAAAGTTTTTCAAGATTTGATGATCAACTTGCAGCAGTGATGACGAAGCAGATTGCTTTAGTCCGGGTTTTCTGTTTTTTTAATTAATAAACAATAATGGCGACTTTCTTCAGAGAATTGATTTGCAGCCCCCTGTGATGCTTCCTCAGCTGTTTGTCCTGAATTAAAGTTGTTTTTCTGCTCATTTGCTCAGATAATAATCAGCTTCGCTGATGTTTTGTGAGGCCAACCTTCGCCGTTGTCTGATTCTTATCCTGCTGACCGGAGCGTCGCTCACTTCCTGAAATGATCCCGTTTGTTTCGGGTGAAATCCTGCACATCAGTCTGAAGCTTTGTGATTTTTTCACCAGATTTCTACATTATTTAAGCAATTTGTGAAATGTAGAAGCATTTGATGCAGCGTTTCTACTAATGGAAAAAGGATAACTTTATTTTTTAACTGAAACAATTATTGAAATAATCTTCAGCAAATTTAGTAATCGATTTATCTGGAGTATACAGACACAAAAAGAGCCATTTGGTTAAAGAACAACACACCTAAAAATTACATATTTAGTTTGGCCAGGTTCAAATTGTGTAAAAATGTCCTAGTGAGCTTTTTTAACAAAACAAACAAAACTCTGGCCATGTCAAAAACAAGAGTTAATGTTTAATGTTTCTTTTTATTGACCATTTCACTTCTTATATCGTTTAGAAAAGCCCATCTAAATTAACTTATGCTATAAGCCTGGCTTGGCTTATAGCATAAATTATAGCTTATAGCTTATAATTTAGCTGCAAAAATACAAAAATATGTGGCTTATAGCTAAATCAACTTGCAGCATAAGCTAGTGAATAAGCACTGCTGTTTTATTCAGTTTGTCGATGGTAATATGTGTTTACACCTATCAAATAAACCTAATAAATAAAGATTCAATTATTACTGTTAATAATCAACAGATTAGTCCTGCTATATAAAATTTTAGGCAATAAAACGCTTATTTTCTTACTTATTATATTTATGGTAAATTCCTGTTAAAACAAACAGACTAAATGATGGAAAGTAACAATCTAAATTATGTAAATATTAACCTGTGAGTCCCAACTTGGTACAACGTTACCTGATATCTGGGAAATTAGCTTTAGCTTCAGTTTTAGATGAGAAACCTGGAAGTCCAGGAAAACAACCTGGAAGTCCAGGAAAACAACCTGGAAGTCCAGGAAAACAACCTGGAAGTTCAGGAAAACAACTTGGAAGTTCAGGAAAACAACCTGGAAGTTCAAGAAAACAACCTGGAAGTTCAGGAAAACAACCTGGAAGTTCAGGAAAACAACCTGGAAGTTCAAGAAAACAACCTGGAAGTTCAGAAAACAACCTGGAAGTTCAGGAAAACAACCTGGAAGTTCAGGAAAACAACCTGTTGCCCAAAACTAACCTGAAAGTTTTAGAAAGCGTCCAGAAAGAGTTAAACCCGTTATTTAAAAAGTGCAGGCAGTTTTGAGCTCTCGATCCTTCCTGATGTCAGCCACTGTTCTGACGTTTTGGTGCCACAGGAAATGCTTTGGCTCGGTTGGATTGTGAGGAGAGCAGACAGCAGGTCATGACATCAGGCTGAGGATGTGATGTCATAGACAGGCAGCCGGCGGCCTCAAGCGTCTGAAGACAGATTTATCCCTCGGATCTTCGATGACCTGATTTTAAAGTACAATGAGTAAATATTTGGTGACTCTACCCACTTCTGTAAATACATAAATATTCACATAACAATATGATGCTAAACGTAACTCAGCGTTTTCAGACATCACAAGTTGAGGGATAATATTTGGTTCTGTGAAGTTTCTGGATCAACCTGTTATGTTCACATAAACGCCTGGTCCAGTTTTTATTTTTTATTCTGATGCTTATTGACCGTTGGCAGAGATCTCATGTGGAATCAATCCCCGTTCTGAGTGAATGGGCGGCTGCTTGTTCAGCAGCGCTGAATGATGTCAGCCGGCGAAAATAAGACAAGGAGTCTGTTTGTGTCGCCACCGGAGACAAATCCGCTCTCGTCTGGTTCTCCCCGCTCGTCTCTCATGTCGTTTTCCCGCCGTTTTATGGTCCTTTTCTTCCCCTCCTCCTCCTGTTTCTGTGCGGCCTGTCTGTGGGAGTGAGTGATGAGGGACGGAGAGGGTCCATCCGTCACAGCGGATGCTGCGCGTGTCGGTGTGTGAGTGTGTGTCATCTGGCGCTGGGTGGCCTCCCACTGATGTACGGGGGATCCGTCATGTCTTTCTGTCACAACAGCAGACATGCATGAGCGGACGTACACACCCTGACACACACACACCCCGAAACACACACAAAATCTGGCTGCTTAAACTGTCTCTCACTTTGCCTCCTAATTTAATTAACCAGTGTTTGATTAAACTATTATTTAACATTTTTCATTTACCTCAGTTCCCTTTCTCTCTTTGTTTCTGTATAATTAAAGCTGACATTCTTATGTAAAGATAATTATTTAAATAAGGCAATCTTAAAGGATATAATTTCAGTTGGAACAAAAACAAATACCGGTTTTCACAGCAGCTCTTAATACTTTTCTTCCTGTTGACGTATCTGTACAAAATCTTCTTACCAAGTAATTTTGGTCAAATTTCCAGAGAAAATATTGCAGCTGGGATGCGTATTTAAAACTAATTATTTAAAAAGGCAACACAAAAGGTTGTGCTAGTTGAAACGAGCTCAAGGAAAGACAAACCATCATTTTGTATAGTTGCCTTTAATACGTTTCTGGCCGTCGATGTGTCTGTCTGTTGTGTCTTGGTTCGAAGTCAAGCTAAAAGCTAGCCTAAATCAAGCTAACAGCTAAGTATTGTGCTAACAGATATTGGATTTCATAGTAGGTATGTTACACACACAGAGTATTTAGGAATAATATAGCATCTGGTGATTTGTTGATGGGGGGGCCCAATGGAAATCTGCTTGGACCGGCCCTGCTCTGCGGCACTTAGTCATATGAGATTTTAGTTTAAGTTTAACTAAACACAACTGTAGTTTAGATTATGTCTTGAGTTGTTTTAGATACAAATAGAGATCTTCAGAGGAAAAAAAATACTTACTTCTTGTTTTGAGCGCCCCCTGCTGGCCACCGGAGGAACTGCACCATTGAGAATGATGTCTGGGTTGTTTAGCAGGAGGAGAAAGAAGGACAGGCAGAAGATGGAGGATCAAACTGGTTTGGAGGTCAGGATGTAAAGGTGAGAGGACAGTGGACCGCCTGTCCTTTGAGACAAACAGGAAGTGACCTGTCAAAGCACTTCCTGTTGTCTTCCAGAGTCGTCTGTGCAGACAGATGTGCATCTGTCTCTTGTGAGCCTGCGGTGAGAATAACGTGTGCAGACGAGGCCTAATAGTGTGTTATCCCATTGAGCTTCACAGCTGCTCACACGATGAGTCTAACTTTCTCCTGGAATAAAAGAAAATTTTCAAAATAGTTTTACACAGTGAGGTAGGAAACTGTGATTGGTTCATATATCAAATCAATTATTTTAGTTTATTTCTGTGTTTGTCGTCGTTTTTCTTCTTCCATGCTGTTTATTTTTTGTCAGGTTTAGATTATTATTATTTGAAAGAGCTTGTTCTTAATAATAATTTATAAATATGAATATTTTAAGTGGGTTTGCTTTAAGAAGTACATATTTTATTTATTTTTTTTTATGTAAGGATCCATTTTCCAGGTCCGGCCAAATTTCTTTTTCTCACGACTTTT
This sequence comes from Alfaro cultratus, assembly GCA_903066825.1. Lineage (NCBI taxonomy): Eukaryota > Metazoa > Chordata > Actinopteri > Cyprinodontiformes > Poeciliidae > Alfaro > Alfaro cultratus. The sequence goes on along the minus strand of CAEFZX010011571.1, from coordinate 56,881 downwards.
GAGGGGAAAGTAATAAAAATCTTTAAGATTAAAATATTTTAAAAGGTTTTTCCCTTGAGGAGCTTTTTGTTCCTGAATAAAAACAAATGTGTCCTCAAAATCTGACCAACTGTGTTTTTCTATTAAGCATTTCTAAATCTAAAATATATATTTCTTTCAACCAACAGAACTGAAAAAATGTTTTTATTTTATTTTATTTTTTATCTCTATTTTTATTTGGCTTATATTTCAAGGTCAAGTTAAAATTAATTATAAAATATGTTTTTTTTCTTCTCATTCAACACAGGAGCATTTTTTTATTTGCCTAAGCAAAAGAAAACAATATTTTTTTCTGATCTCCAAAAGTCACAAATTATTGCAAGAAAAAAAAAATCTGATATTTTTAGATTAATTTCAAAAATTTTCAAGAAAAAAAGAAAGTTTCTTAGCTTGAAATGTAGAAAATGCTAGAAATAAAATCAGAAATTTTGAAATTGTTTTTTGAAAAAAATTCTGAAATTTGTTTTAAATTAAAAAAATTTAAACTTTTGTAGCTCAGAATCCTTGTTTTTTTCTAATCTCAAAATTTCAGAGATCTTTAGCAGAAATTTGCTCCTTTTCTTCTGCCTACAAAACGCCAATTTGTGGAGTTCATAAAGAATTGTCCTTTAAACAGATTGTCCTGCAACTTTTCCTTCTTTCCTCTTCCGTTCATCCAACAAATTAAATTTTTTGAGTTTGATCAGGATCTGATGAATTCTCTGGTTTCCCACACAGCAAACGCACCACAGATATTCAGTTTAATTAACCGGATTAATCACTTAATGATCCAGGTAGTTCTTCAGATCGTGTGGAAGATATTGATCAGGCATTACGCTCTGCAACCCACACACAGTAATAGTAATCTGATTACACTTTCTGACTCCATTTGCTGTAATGGAGTTAAAGTGGCAGAGAAACTAATGGATGTGTAATTAAAGAGCGATTTAATTGTTTATGTGCTGTAAGTGTTGATGCCGGGCGGATGGACAGAGGGACGCAGAAAAGAGATGGAAATCAGAACGATGGAGGGAGAGAAAGCAAACTCCTTGTTCAGGCGTTTTTTCCGTCACATCAAGGCTCCAAATCAATCCTGCAAATTGGTTTGTTCCCCGACAAGGTTACCAAATGACGGGGAAACGGAGGGAACGCGCTGGAGAAGGCGAGGCGGAAGAAAAGATGGAATACGCAACGAGACGGAGAGAGAGGAGGGGAAGCTCATCTGAACCGCAGCGGCGCCATCAGACCGTCGAACCCGGCCGGGACGATCTGGGCTGTTCTGTTAGGTTAGCATAAGTAGCAGACATTCAGTGAGTGCGCATGCGCATTAAGAGGTCCGCGACATTTAGAGGAGCTGTCGGTTCAACGTACGAGACAACATACGACAAAAATGAGTCAGTAATAGTTTTGTGTTTGTTTTATAGCCATCAGTTTGTTCTCTGGTCTGACGGTCTGACAGAACACCGGGTTCATCGTTTGTTCTTGACTAAACGGTCCTGTTCATGAGCGATCAGTCGATGCGCGATCAGTCGATGAGCGATCAGTCGATGCGCGATAAGTCGATGCGCTGAGTATGATCTTGTTAAAATGTTTCGCTCATTTCCCGCCACTGTAAATGTTTTTATTTTTCTGCTGGGAGTTTAATTCTTTATGCTGGAACAAACATTAGAAAAGGTGGTAGCCCAGGGCTGCAATTTTGGGGGGGCGGCCCAGACTTTATTTTTTTTTTATTTTATTTTTTAAATAAAAGTATATTTTGCATTGTACTTTATATATCAGATGAATTGTAATAATATTTTGGGATGTTTATGAATATAAAAATCATTGAAGTATTTGAAAATTATGAAGTTATAATAATATTTGGGAGGCAACATGGAGCTACTCATCAGGGGATGTATTAAACATTTCATGCATCAATTCATGTGTAGACATAATTACAAAATAACAAATTAAGGCAGAAGAGACACTTTTATAAATATATAATGTGTTAGAACAGGATAAAGTACTTCTAGTGACCCTATAGTTACATAGTGTTTTCTGTATCTTTTCGACCATCAAATGTCTCTAACATCAAAGCACCAAAGCTTGTATTCAAATAATAATTCCCACTTTAACATAAACTGTACGAGTGTTTCTGTATTTTGTGCATCTTTGATTGTTTGTTCTTCATTTAGTGAAGTCACTCACAGTGGGTAAAGTATCCAGAAAGTGATACTTCATAGTAAAAATAAAAAGTATTATGCAGTAAAGGTACATTTTTCCAAAACATTACTCAGGTAAATGTAAGTAGTTACTACCGACCTCTGCCTATGTGTTCTGGTTTGTGTGTCTTAAAGGAAAACTTCACGCCGGAGTGTAAGTTCAAGGAGTGTGTCTTCGAGAACTACTACGTCACATACTCGTCCATCCTGTACCGGCAGACCCAGTCGGGGCGAGCCTGGTACATCGGCATCAACCGGGACGGCCAGGTCATGAAGGGAAACCGGGTCAAGAAGACCAAGGGTGCTGCTCACTTCCTGCCCAAACTCATCGAAGGTACAAAGGACAAACTGTTATTTTTGTTTTTTTTTTGTTTTTTTTTATATACTTATGTCAGTTTCACATTATTTTAGTGATGAGAAAGGATTTTGTTTCTTATGTAATGGCAAGGAATCAACATTTAGATCTCAATACTTATAAATATTTATGAAAAATCACAACTGTTAGTTATTAAAACAGAGTGAATGAAGCCGGACGTTCTCTGCCTGCTGTTATTATATCAACGTATTCAAAGTGTAACTAACCCCAAAGTCTTCTGATACTTTGGGTTACCTCAGCAAACTCGTGAAGCTAAAGTAATCCCATGCAGGTTTGGTGGCAGAAAAGTAAGCTAGCGATAATTACAACGAGAAAAAGTCGAATAACAAACTTTAATTTCATCCAATCAGGTGTGAGAATTTGAGGAACTCCTTGTGTTTTGGTTGTCCAATCAGATGTACCTGTTGAGAAACGCCTCGCTTTGGAAACGCCTGCCTGAAAATGTTACCAAAGTGGGCGTGGCCAAGAGAAACGGAGAGGCGTGGCCAAATGTGGTGATGAGAGGAGCTGTAGTCGGGACTAGGGAATATACGCTCGCTAGCTTGTAAACTTTGTCGCTGTATTTAGCAACTTTTCAGACCCTCTGGCAACTTTTTTATTGAAAAAGTCAACTGGTGACATAACGATTTTAAACAAACGGGAGAATTCAACTGCTTAGGCACCGTTTGACCCAAAATATTGCGTAACTAAATAAAATTACATAAGATGTCAAAATTACACAGAAAGTCAGAACCCTAAATAACCTTTTTAGACAGTTCATCAGCAAAACAAGTTAGAATGTATTGCAGATCTTTTCCAGGAAACCAACTAGTTCACCAGATCTCTGCCAGAATGTTGTTGATGGCTTGAAAAACACTCAGAACGATTCTGACTGGTCTAAATGGAACCAACCTGTCCAGTTTAACCAACGAATAAAGAGGTCTAACAAGGTTTTGTTTGAACCTTTTCAGTTTTGATGAACTTCCTGTCTTTATGTTTTCCCCACTCAGTGGCGATGTACAGGGAGCCCTCCTTACACGACGTCGCCGAACAGAGTCCGCCCAGAAAAACGCCGAAGACCTCCAGTGACTCACCCGTGCTTAACAACGGCAAGAAAGAAGCTCAGTCCAAAACCAAAACCTCCTCCTCCTAGCACTGAGAGACGCGGCGCGGAGCACAGGTTGGACGACGCGGGGCGGCGCTCACCAGCGGACACCAAACCTTGACTCGGGATGTGGACCTGAAACGTCCGGGTGTTCAAAGGTCCATGCAGGGGGATGCTGGGAAAGGGGAAGTCCCCTTTTGTCTTCTACCACACCAGCCCTCCACCTTCTTGCCCTCTACGGTCAGCTGAACCTGGGGTGTAATAGCAATAACTCAGTGTAGAGCTGAACAGTGGCCTAGTGTTTTAAAGCATGTCACCACAGCCTGTCTCACCAGCTGGAAGGACGCCCTCCAGCCATCACGCCAGCGAGCAACCCTCCGGTCAACCAAATATCCCAGCAAGGTCTTCCTGGTTCCACCGCGACGGGTGCAACGAGAAAATCTGTCCCCCTGCAGCACATTCTTCACAAATGGGTTTTTATCTCCCTGCAGGGTTTTCTGCTAATGTTAGCTTGACACAAAGCCATGTTAATGTGAGGCTGTCACACTGTTTCAGTTCTGCGGCCATCTGCTGCGTCCACATCTTCTGTTTGCGTCAGCAACTCTCAAATATGGCCTGAATTCTCGTCAGGCGTGTGTGTGAATGTCTGCGTGCGCGTGTGTGTGTGTGTGTGTGTGTGTGTGTGTATCGCAGTGTTTTCCGTTCTTTTTCACTCACCTTTGGCACAATTTGATTAGTTTGTGACATGGACTCAATTTTCCACTCTGCAGCACAATAAAACTCCCTCCCGTCCCTCTGGGTCTGCTAATGGAGTCAGAGGCTGATCAGAATCTTTCGACCCTAAAACAAGCAGCCAATCACTCCCTCGACACACGCCGTAACCACACACACACACACACACGTATGTATTCTGTTGTACTTACATATGAAAATGATCTCATGACCATTACGATGACATGCATTCACTCAGTGGCAGCAGGTGTGAGGTGATGGAAGACATAATGAGTTGTAATGGAGCTGTTGTGATTGCATTGCAATGGCTTTTATTTTGCACAAACCCTCCAGGGCAACATAGCATCTGCATGTCATTGCTGCCAAACTAAATATGCTGATTTTTATTTTTTTTTCCAAATCTAAACTGTGCTACAAACGCGTGTTGAGCTGCATATGCAGATTATCGAACACACTGTCAAAAGGTCAAGCATTTTGTTGACCATGCTCACGTCACTGAGCATGTTGGAGTCGGTTCAACTTGTCCACATTAGTTTTATGGATATTTAAGCCCCACATCGATCAGTTAGCGTCCATGAGAACGGGATGTTGTTTGATTATGCTGGTGATGAGAAAAATGGCAATTCATGCAACTTTGCAGACGGTTTCTTTTTATTAAATAGTTTAAGTTTAAGACAAAAACATCAAGCGTAAATAATTCAATTAGAGAAGTGGGTTGTTATTGTTTTAGTGTCTATTAGCAGTAGATAACAGACAAATTCAAGGTGAAAATTATTAATGGGGAGTCAAAGAAACTCAATTAAGCTAACAGCTCCCAAAACTCAAGGTAATAATTATTTAAATATAAGCTAATGACCACCCTGAGTCAAGCTAATAGCTATGCAGTTGAGCTAGCAACTGTTCAGTTGAGCTGACTGTTGTTTGGAGTTAGCCCAGCTAATAGCTCCTCGTAAAGATAACAGCTATCCAGAGTCAAACCAACAATTTTCCAGGGCCAAGTTAATAGCTACTCGGAGTTAGCAGTCACTTCAAGTTTAGCAACCTTCATTCAGAGTCCAGCTAACAGCTCCTAGTCAAGTGAACAGCTACCCATAGCCAAACCGACTATTTTTTTTAAAGCCGAGCTAACAGCTAATCATAGTTTAGTCAGTAACTACTCACAATGAAGATAACGGCTGAGAGTCAAACTAACAGCTACTGATAGTTGAGCTAACAGCTACCTGAAGTCAAATTAGCATTTATTCAAAGTTAATGCTACATTTACAACATGGTGCAGTTCGGTTTGTAAACGACCTCCAGGGGAAACGAGGCATTAAATTCAAGCTAGCATTTACTCTCAGACTCAAACTAGCAGCCCAAAGTCAAGGTGACAGCTATACAGTTGAGCTAACAGCTAACCAGAGTTAAGCTAACATCTACATAGAGTGAAGCTAACAGCTGCTCAGCGTTTAGAAGTTGTCTAGTAGCCACTTAAAGTGGCGCTAGCAACTAATTACAATCATTCTAATAATTGTCCAGAACAGAACCTGTTGGAAGAAATATTTCCCAACTTTGAAACCCATTGTCACTCTAATGGAGCAAGTTCTCTCAAATATTTTATTATTTATCCAAAGTTAAGAACCAAAGTTCCTTTCTGCCTCCACATTCAAGGTAACTCTCAATTATTTACATAACTGGGTTTCATGTAGATAAATTTAAGGGCTGGATCATGTGCATGAGCCGCAAGGGATGGCAGTGACTTTCTTTTTTATGGTCTTATTACGTTTTTATTGTCATCAACATTGATAAAGAAGTAATTTTTTTAGCCGTCTAGTTTTACAGTGTGGTAATAATGTTCAAGGTGATATGTCACCTATGTGGACTTCCAAGTGTTTTGAAACGGGTCAACTTTTTAGCAAACTTTACTCTGCATGACCTCCAGGTTTACCGACATTTAAACATTATTAATGAAATTTAAAACTTAAATCTATACTGTTTATGTAGGATTTTACAACAAAATAAATAGATGTCATCAAATGGGATGATGGGAACTGGAGACATAATTAAATCATTTCTTCCACATTAAACCTTCTTGGTACAATTTGATCAAAAGAGTAATTGTTTATAGCATAAAAGTAATGTATTATAGAAAATGAGTGGAAGTAAAGCAACGTAGAAGAAAAATAGATGGGATAAAGGAGGCAAAAGGACATTTTAGAGAGGGTAATTAGTGATGATAAGCAGAACAAAAAGAGATTGAAGAGGGAATTACTGCACTGGACGGATGCTCTTTTTTGCACGTTTCTCTTTCCATGCATAATCTTTTGCTCCCTTGAACCTGTAGTTGTAAATAATAATAAGTGATAACCAAATCGGGCAAAGCGCTGAGCAAAGTAATCTGCTACCTGGGAGATAAAGCTTTCCAGAGGAAATCGAAAGCAGTTAGATGATGAATAAAAAACAAAATAGGGAAATATACTAGCAGACAAAATGAGGAAGAAAAGAAGAGAGAAAAGAGTTTCATCATTCAGCATCTGTTGATTTCTTCTTTTTTTTTTTACTCAGGCTACATTTAAAACCTCTTTTAATTAACCACCAGCTCTGGTTTGGTTGTGTTTAACACACGGCCTCTACTGATCTCTATATTCAATGCTTTGCTAAGTAATTACTTAAACGTTTAATTAAATGGGGCTTCCTCCCCATTTACAAGTTTATTAGGTTAGTATTAACTGGGTCTGGATAATATTTGGTAGATATATGGAAAGAGTTAATCAGAATGACCGTAATCTTATTGTGAAGTTTGGAAATCAAAGTTTGATTCAAGTTTGAGAAAACCTGCTAAAGGCTAAAACTTTTGTTTAAGAGATTTATTTTGTTTTAAACAAAAGTCGCATATAAAATTAAATTTACAGGATTTATCAGATATTTTATTGTATGCAAGGCATATAAGCATATATTTTTACCTGCAAAGACATTAATAAAACCCATGTGACATGTTAGCATAGCAAAGAATAATTGATATTACTAATAGAAATTAAAAATAGCTGTTTTTTTGTTCCCTGAACTTCCAGAGTAGTTTTGTTTAAGAATGATTCACCACTGGCTTAACTCATAGCTGTTAGCATGATTCTGATCACTTCGTTTAGCTCGACTCTTATTAAGTAAAAGGTAAGGTTAGCTGTTAGCATCAGTAACAGCTTGATTCTTACACAGTTAAAACTTAACTTTACAGTTTCACATTGAATCACTGTTTACTCTGAGTAGCTGTGAGCTTGATGTTAATTTAAGTAGCCATTAGCTTAATTCTGGTTAGCCGTTAGCCTAATTCTGCGTAGCCATTCGCCTCGCTCTATTAGCTTTAGTTACCTGTTAGCTTAACTACAGGTAGCTGTTATATTTTGAGTCTAATCTTAACTCTTAGCTGTTAACAACTAAGAATCATGTCAAAAGGCCATATTTTTAAATCACTGGCCTCTCCATGCTAACTCTGCACTGTTCTGATTTATATTTAAAAGCTATAATATAGAAAAATATAACAACATACAGCATATTTTATTTTAAGACAAAGTGATTGTAGAGTTGACATTTTAAACTGCTGTTAGCATCGTATATTAGCATGTAGCATAATGTAGATTCTTATCTTGACTCTAAAATCTCCAAACGCTACCAACATTTCCAAATCTGGCACAAGTAACTTTTCAGTAAACTTTTAAAAAGATGCAAGAAAAGAAGAAAATGCAAATTAGCTGTGTTCCCGTGTTTTGGTTTGAATAAGATCAGCCGGGCTACACAAGGCGTGACGCTACGCATGGCCGTAATAAACAGGAAGCAGAGGATGAAAACTAGCATGGACCTCAGAAAAACGTGGAGTCCTTCTCCCTGAGCCGGAGGTTTGGACATTTTTCTGAGTTTTGTTCCTCTGGTAAGGCAGAGAGGCCCACCAGTGGGTGGGTAGGATCTCTACATCACAAATTATTCGGCAAATATGTTCCCATATTCTTAGAAAAGCCAAAAACCATCTAAAGTGAAAATAAAAACTTCTCTTCAAAATTAAAGAAGGTTTTTTGTTTTTCAAATTTTGCTGTTTCCATCAACTTAATCTTCAAAATTATAGATCAAATTGCGCCCCCTAGCTGTAATGCCTTTGGCCTTCCTGTTATCTACTGGTAGTTTCTCTCTCCCAGCTTGAATGAATCTCATACATTTCAGCAGTAAACACATATTTTTAAATACGTGACTCCGTGATTGGAGTTGACATTCATTGATTATCACGTCATGACACATTACTGGATCATTTATTGCGAGTAGAGTGCATGAGCTTTCGTTTTGCCTCCCCAAACCTTCAAGCAAGTCACATCATGTAAAGTTTCCCGTCTATCTGAGGTTTGATTGGTGAACCGATGGCTGAATTTACTACCTTTAGCGCCTCCAGGTTTCATACTCCCAAAACGTTAAACATCTTCCCCTCGTAAGAGTTTGGCTTCGCCGTTTGTCCGAATGAAAGGAGTCGGTGTGAGCGGCTATCGAAAGCGAGTTAAATGATGTATATCTGATTCAGCCCCTCTCTTCTCACACCTCTCTCCCCGGGGACTCCCTTCACTCCCGTTTCACTCGAGTCAGGGACTCCCTCTGCTTACAGAGCGAACTACAGCTGCAGAGAGGGAGGGTCACGCGCGGCTTTTCTGTCTTCGAAGGACTCGGAGAGGCGCTAGCTTCCAATAAAACCCACCTTCCTTTAACCTGGAGGCAGAGCGAATGTGCAAGACGCCTGGTGTGAAATTTTTGTATACATGTGAGAAATTGAAATCAATACGCGCGGGTCCTTGGGCGGAAAGCAATAAAGTTCATTAACAAGGTGCAGCCACATCATCTGGAGGAAAAAAGTGTGTGTATTTATTGCAGCTTTTATTTTTCCCCCAATGCTTTGTCCCTTTCGGTGTGGCAGCTGTTTAAGTGTGCGTGCATTAGTTTGAGGTGGAGTCCCTCCGCCACATCTGCAATGCAGCAGAAAACACACAAAAAAAGAGAAGGAGAGAGAGGAAGAGAGAGGCTCTGACTCAGACCGACTTTTGGTTTAGCTGCTTCATTAAAGTGCTTTTATACTGGAATCCAGAGTGCCTACTGTCAGATCCTGTGTAGCAACAGATTAACTTCACGCAAATACATTTTTAAGGCACATCTGCATCGTTCTCATCCACCAGGACGACGCCGGGGAGGGACTCCACCTCTTAGCAGCTAACGCACTTTTATTTGAAACTTTGAACTCCCTCCTTACCTGTCCCTGGCTGTTTTGACTGTATTTTAAGGCAATATGGATTGTGGCGTTGGTATTTATTGGTGGAATTACTGTGAATTGTGTCGACATTGTAATTCCATGTTCGGTCTAGGTATGTGTGATTTTTTTTTGGTTCATCTGGTGTCTAAAGTCATGCTGATCTGGTTTTACTGACGTTTAAAATTGTGTGAATTTAACCTCAAGTGCACAAGAAGAGACAACAGGATCCTGTCTGGCTTTATTTATCAAACCAGAGCCCAGCCGAAATGGACTAAAAGAACCATTAGAAGGTGTTTTCTGTGTCTTGGCCTGTTGCTTCAGTACATTGAAGGTCCCACTGTAATATCTCGAGGTCTGGATTTTGACTGGACCATTGTGGTACCTTGATTATTTTCTTTTTCGGTCATTATGTTGCAGGTTTCTTGATTCTGGGACAATAGTCCTGTTTATGACCGAATTGTAACTTTAAAAAAGGAAATTACACAAGTTGCTTTTCCATTGCAAATATCAATATTCCACTAATGACGAAAAACACAATGTCGCAATTTTGGTGTTTTCATTTAATTGCATTTAAAATTATTTAAATGCAATTAAAATCACATGTGAATAAGTTTGTTCACGCCATCCATCACTGAAAAACACTGAATTATCCTTTAACTACTTTCTGTCATGACTGTTTTCGCCAGTAGAAACATCCAGTTATTGAATACACAACATGAAAACAGAAAACAATATGGCCAAATAAAATAAAGTTTATTGAAACTGGCATATTTTCATTAGGCAAATGTATTTTTGAAATGCCAAATTGCGCAACTATGTGGAAAGTGGAAAAGCAGCAAACAAGATTTTTTTCACACCTGATAGACTTGGTTCAATTGATTAGCTTGTGCGGTTTGATTTCACACTGCACTATGTCCAACGAGCCAAAACCTTTGATTCAAAGAATAATCAAAGGTTTTGAGGGTCAAGAAAAACCCTTGGTTCCAAGGGTTTGGAACCAAGAGTCCCTTTAGAACCAAACCAAACCAAACCAACACATGTTGGTTCCAAAACCACCCAATATGGTTTCAAAGGGTCAGTCCCTTTAGAACCAAACCAAACCAACCCATGTTGGTTCCAAAACCACCCGATATGGTTTTAAAGAGTCTGTACCTTTAGAACCAAACCAACCCATGTTGGTTCCAAAACCACCCGATATGGTTTCAAAGGGTCAGTCCCTTTAGAACCAAACCAAACCAACCCATGTTGGTTCCAAAACCACCCGATATGGTTTTAAAGAGTCTGTACCTTTAGAACCAAACCAACCCATGTTGGTTCCAAAACCACCCGATATGGTTTCAAAGGGTCAGTCCCTTTAGAACCAAACCAAACCAACCCATGTTGGTTCCCAACAGTTTGAAACCAACATGGTTGGTGGTTCCTTGGTTCCAAAGGGACCAAGCCTTGAGAACCAACATGAATTGGATCAACTGTTGTTGGTTTCAAACTGTTGGGAATCAAAGATCCTAAAGGTTTTGGAACCAATATGGGTTGGTTTTGTTGGATCCAAACCCTTTAGAATCAACCTGGACACCGTTGTTGGTTCCAAAGTGTTTGGTTTGGTACCACAATGCTGATATGGACATGAAAAGTTCCTTATGAACTTCTTCTTTGTTTATTAAATATAGCCAGTGTGGATCCTGTTGAGAGTTTTTTATGTAGCCTTGAAGTTAAGAATGCATTAATTTTAAAACCAGGTAAAGACCAAACAGTTTTCCTGATTCTCTAACATTAAAAGAGGGTGTACTTTCTTTTCGCCATGTGTTTTGCCTCCACGTTGTGGCATATGTGAGTATGAAACCTTAACTTATAGAGGAAACGTTTCATACTGACCAATCGTCACCAGTCTACAAACACCTTCTTCATGTTATTATCTTCCTTTAACTGTTGTGTGAGTCTTCCAGAGAAACCGTGAAGAAATCATCGCAAATGTTTTGTTTCAATTCCCGTCTTCCAAATGCAAAAAGAGTGCTTCCAGTTATCAAAGCCACAATGAGACTATTTTTATATTCTACTGGGACAAAAAAAAGTACATATATCTAAATATATTCCTTCTATATATGTGTATCCATGCAAGCGTGCCGGGGGAAACGGGGCGACTCTTCCTGTTTCCAGCTGGGTGGAAAAACGGCGCCACTCTCTGCCATCCAGACCTACAGATCATTGGGGAAAAAGGAGCTAAAAGGGGATCATAGAGAGATCCTTGGAGCTCAGACTGCATCCGAGTGGAGGGACTGTGAACATGCATGCGCTGATCATTTACTGGACAGGAGTTACCCAGTATTTACTCTTTGACCCCCTTTAACCACCTAATCTTCTTCTCACTATCCCAAACTCTCTGCATTTGCAATATGATCTGTATTTATTTCTATAATAACTTACACAAAGTCAACGGAGATGTATTATTGGATATAATTGAATAAAGCAAACTAATATATTTGTATGATTGTAACACTTGTATCTGAAGAGTTTTTTAATGGGGAGATTAATGGGATTATCATTCTGCAACATGGTGATTATTACCACTGCTTATTGTAGTACTATGCAGCAAGTAGTACTTTCACCTGCCAGTTTTTTGTGATTCCATGATGGCGGAAACTTAAATGAAATCAACAAATTCCTGAATTTTTAAGCACGACTGCATTTCAGGGACATTGTAGATGGAAAAATATAAAAGGAAATGCACATTTTTGTCAAAAAACTATAATTTTGATATTAACCTCGGAGATTTTCCTAAACAAAAAATCAGAAAATGTCAGTTTGAAAAGTTTGAAAATTTTGCTTTTTCGACATTTTCATAAAGTTGAAAAGATATTTATTTTTGAAACTAAAAAATTTCCAACATTTCTGAGATTAATCTGAAAATTTGTGAAGTGTTTCCCATCAAAATTTTTAATTCTGGAGAAATCGAGAAATGTCCTTGTTTTTGTAGAAAGTTTTTGACTTTTCAAACAAAAATGTCCATATTTCATGGTGGACATTTACTAGTCCTCCTTTTCTTTGTTTTATATCTACAATGGCTTTAATACGGCGTTGTATTTATGTGCTAATGCATCGTGAGTTTACGCAAAATTTTCTAATATATACAGTATATATATATATATATATATATATAGTAATAAAAAATAAGTTTAAAACATCGGGTTTCAGTGATGCTAACTCCCACCTGCAGGTGGCAGTGTTTCTTCTAATCTGTCCGTGATTCGTCACACAGGGTTCCTTCTTCATGAAATATAAACAGTAATGGAATCGTGTCACATTTTTATCAGTTTAGGATTTATCCTTTATGATTAATAAAAGACTATGAGCCATTTCTCCCACTAGTGTTAGCCTCGAACGTTTGTTTTGGTTGCATTTACCCAGAATGCCCTGCGCTGTAGTCCACTTCCTGCTTTTGGAGCGGTCTCCGGTCCGCTTGTTATCCACATTCAAACCGCAACAAAGTTCACTTCAACCGAACAGAGACCGGTAATGTAAGGGTTGTTTTGGTTCTTTACAATTTATTGCTTTATTTTAGGATTTAATGAACATTTTTACTTAAATCAGAAAGGTCTAATATTGTGTTTTAGGGTTATGGCTAACTAATTATTAGCTGTAACTTCAAACTCTGGTTACTTTAACACAATTTTTGGATAGTCATCCTAACCCAGTGTGTGATTGCATTATTTAGAAGAAAATGTTTGTTTTTTGGGTGCCGCATTAGCTGACTGTGAAGATCTACGTCTCGATTTGCAGCACATCCGGGTCTCAAAGTGCCCTGATATCTGTGTGTGTACGAAGCCACTACAACACAAAAAGCAACGCAAATATGCGATAAGGAGCCCCGTTTGGGTGGATGAGAAACACATTAGGAGGCGAGATAAGTCCTGAAAGCCGCTTTGTCAGCAAAGACCGTTTACTTTCTTCCAGGACGGAAAGTGCAGCTGTTTACCTGGATCCGATCCAGACAGGTGAGTGCTTACATTCACAACACTCCTTAAAGCTGAATTATATTACTTTACAAGAATATAATTGTTGAAACTGTCACTAAGATGTGACAGGTTTGTATAAAAAGCGTTTCCAAAAATTTTACTAAAATAAGAGTAAAAATACTTCAACATATTTTTATTTAAGTAAAAGTAAAAAGTAGCCGTCCAATAAATTACTCAAATAAGAATAAAAAAGTATTTGGTAAAAAGTTTACTGAAGTGCAGAGAAACAGGTGAAATTATCAATTATTTAATAATAAATAAAATACATTATCAGATGTACCAAATATAAAGTTAAGTGGAAAGTTTGGTATTTTAAGGATGAAAATTACAATTATTCATATCAGTAACAAAATCAAGCAAAGTAAAATTTTTCAAATCATTTTCTTTCAATAAAAAACTGATGAAACTTTAACAAAACTGCAGGTCTGTGTCTGTTGATCTTCTGGTTAAAACATGTTTGTTTTTCATTCAGTGAGTAAAGAAATTTTACTCAAGTAAGAGTAGAAATACTTTATAATAAAATTACTCAAGCAAAAGTAGAAAGTACAGCATAATAAAAACAGTCGAGCTCCTCTGCTTTCTCCCTGTGCTAACTAGAAACAACCAGTCATAGCCAGGAGGCGGGTCTTATCGCTGTCAATCAACCTCCCATTGTCATAAATGCTAATGCCAATTAGCACGATCTCCACTAATCAGTTTTTCTGTAATGGTAAACCATTTCTCCTCTTTTAGCACATTTGTAAGGGCATACATAAGATTGATTGACAGCGCTAAGCTCCTCCTCCTGGCTCTGATTGGTTGTTTTTGGTTTTTAGTGGTTCATGTCCTCAGAAGGCAATTGCAGGTCAGTAACTAAGTGGAGGAGATCATAAAAAAACATTTTAAATAAAAGTTTAACCAAATACAAAACTTCAAACAATAACTTGTAATTTCGTTAATTAAGCTGAAATGATCATTTGTTGCAGATTAAAAGTATAATTTAAAGTGTGTTAAGTGAACCGTTTGTGATTCTGAGTCGTCTTCTCCCTCCTGACCACAGATGTGCTGAGTGACTCTGGCTGCTAGCTGTTAATAGTTACCTTCTTTCATAATTAAATTGGCCGCTGTCCAAATGGCACAGACAGCAGATTGTAAATTAAGGCTGAGTGGATCGGTGAAAGATGAGTGTTAGAGCAGAGTGGCGTGAAAAGACGAGTGTAGGAATGTGTTAAAAGAAGAGAGAGACGTTTCACTTCACGGGCCTTCGAAGAATAAAACCACATCTGGCGGGTAAATCTGATCAACTGTTAGGACAACAGACAGGTTGCTTCGGTGTTTCTGTAGCTAACATTCATATTTTTATTATTCAAACAGATTTTTGTGGTATTTAGTTGAAATACAAATAATATCAGATAATTCAGTCAAATGCAAATGAATACAGCGTTAGGGAGCGAATGGAGGAATGAAGTTGCCATTTTTTTGTGATTTCAGTTCTGCAACAAGTTGCTGAAGACGCTTAAGGATTTAGGAACCGTCAGATGATGAAGTAATGGGAAGGGAGAAAGTTAACGGGTAGAAAAAGGAGAAAGAATTATTTTGGGCTCAAATTAGCAAATTTTATTAGAACAGGATTTTGTCACTTTCTTTCAAAAATGCTTCTTGACTTTAGTAACTTGACCAACCTGGTTCTGCTTGTTATAAAAACATAATTATAAAAAGTCAAATACATAATAAATGACATAATTCTACCCTAATTACAAATCTTCATATGCATCCACCAGGGCCACTCAAAAGCATCCCAAGAGCCACAAATGGCCCCTGCGCCACACTTTGGACACCCCTAAATCAGACCTAAGCCAAGAATGTCCCTCAGGATGGTAAAGATTGCTGGATTTACTAATTTCCCAGTGGAAATCAGAGGCTAGTCTCTGTTCTGATCATTGTACTGTTAAGTCTTTGCATTGTAAGGTGGTTTTGGTCTGACATGCCTGACCCACATAGGCCGGGAGCCCCTCCCTCCTCGGGGTAATCGGACACGACCAGTTGTCTAGGCGGGCCTGACTGACAGACAACAACAGCTCAAACCGGCCAAACCAAACTCAGCGTCAAAACGCTCCCCTCTGCCGGATCAGAAAGGAGAAAATCTAAGTCTGAGGAGTTGGATTAACCGGTTTGAAGGTCCAAAGGTCTGCCATGGAAAACCTGCACAGCAAGTTGCTGCTAGCATGTTGCTTATTCAGCCTGAGCTCGTTAGGAGGTAAGACACATCACATAACGTACTCAAACCGGAGCTGTGGTCAAGATATAATTTATATAGAGATCAAAACAAAAAGTGTGGAATAATATTGTTGCTCTACTGTAGTTGATTTCACAGAAAAACTAAAATACCAGACATATTCTGATTAAAAACATCCAAAAGATTTATTTGGTCTTCGTTCCCAAACTTCTCACCTCCAAAATAAAAGCAGCATCAACTTCTGACCCCAACAACTAACAGCAGAAGAATATAAACGATGATAATGAACCACAACTTTGCCTGAAACTCTACTAAAAATGTTAAATGGTAACATTGTTTTAACTTTAGGGCAAACACTGCATAAATATCTTTCAGTTTTACTAAATAAACATTTTAGTTTATAAAGCTGTAATGCTGATAACCAGGTGCTAACGCAGACATGCTAACATGTTAATTTATTTAGCACAAAAATGATGGCAGGTTGACTCTAGCTGTGTCTTGATTACAAATGTCCACAAAACTTTGTCTACATGTTGAAAAAACTATTTCTTAATTGAGGTGTTTCCATTAAATAAATACATTTAGAATCACATGTGAATAATTTATTAAAAATATCCACTATCTACTTCCTGTTGTTGTTTTCTTTGTGGTTTCCACCAGTAGTAACATCCAGGTGTTGATCATGTGACTCATGTGGTGCGGAAAAAAATTTCTGTGGCAGTTTAGTAAAATAATCCAATTTCATGCACCCAAAGAAACCAGGTTATCCTGACACCAAAACATTTTATTCAAAACTGGCCTACTTACATTTAGCAGTTTTATTTTAAAAAATTACAATTATATGATCAATGGAAATGTATGGAGCTAAATTGGGGCCATAAAGTTTGTTCAAAAGAAAAAAAAAAAATAAACTAAGAAAAGATTTAAATTGAAAAAACTATATTTAAACTAAATAAAATAAAATTTAAAATTAAGATTTGAAACAGCATTTTTTTAAATTAAAATAAAAATTAAAATTGAAAATAAAGAATTGAAACTCGCAAAAACGTTGAAACTAAAAAAATAAATTAAAAGTGAAGTAAAGATTTGAAACTGAAAGAACAATTTGAAACAAAAATTAAAACTGAAACTAGAGATCTGAAATTGAAAAAAAAAACATTTTTAAACTAAAAAAATAAAATTAAAAATTAAAATTTTAAACAGAAAAAAGTGAAATTAAAATAAAAACTGAAAGAAAAGATTTGAAACTGAAAAAATGTTTTGAAACTAAAGAAAATTAAAATCAAAAATAAAGATTTGAAACTGAAAAAATTTTTCGAAACTAGTTTTCAGATTCACGACGGCATTCGTTATACCATCAAGCGAACAGAGAAACCAAACTGTTGTAATCTCCATCTGAGGGCCTTTTTTTTAGAAATTGATAATTTTCTTGACTTCAGCTGATTTGTTGATGATCTCCGATGAAAAGGAGTAAAACTCTTCTGACAGTGACGTTTAAGTCAAACTACTGCTGCCAGTTTTAAATGATGCTCATCACCTCTTTCAGTTTAAAGAGGAACAAAGAAGTGAAACACTTTATGTGAATCTGCACTAAAGAAACCAAAGCTTGTTTTCTGTTTTAAAAACCAGAGTTCTGGTTGTTGTTTTGCATCTAGTCGTGGTATTTCTGCGTTAAGCAGCCAGTCAGAACCTCCTTCTGTCTCCAAGCAGCATCGCCTCCCTGTGCCTCGCTAATAGCGGCGCCTTGCTGGGTGATTGTTGTCATTTATTCCTGTCAGGTCAAATTGTGCTGCAGCCACAGCGAAGCCCAACGTGATGGATGCCACGTCACCAGTGCCACTGATTATAAATGCTCCTAACCTTCCAACACCAAGGAGGAAATGGGGGCCACTTGTGTGCAGAAATTCAGTTTAAAGGGAAGAAATGTGGTTTTAATAGCGCAGCACTGAGGTTGTCAAAGATCCTTCAGTCTCAAATTACGGCACAGGATTTAAAGCCAAATTATCAACTATTTTGAGTCTTTGAAGATCTCACTTTTTCTCTGAGTATTGGAAGGAGTTCTCTATTAGTTATGCGCTAAAAACTTTTAGTAAATATTCAAAGATTTTGTATCAGTTGACAGTTAAGTTGGGTTATTTTAATTTCTCTTAAAGCTACAGTATGTAACTTATTAAAAAATATTTGTTTACATATTTGTTGAAAGTGCCTCCACGTTGTTACAGATAATCTGTGAAGAAAACTGGCTTCTCTGCCTTCTCCCAGTGCTAATTACAAACAACCAATCAGAGCCAGGAGGCGGGTCTTAGCGCTGTCACCCACCCTTTTGCTTTCAGCTATGGTACAGCTAGTTGGGAATGCTACGGCTAGTTAGCATAGCCACATTTGATGGCAGTTAAGCAGTTTTTTTGTAACAGTAAGTTGTTTCTCCACCATTTTCACATTTAGCAACACGCTCATGAGGTTGATTGACAGCGCTAAGACCCGCCTCCTGGCTCTGATTGGCTGTTTTTGGTTGGGAGTGGTTAATTTCTTCAAGGAAGAGGTGGAGGAGATTGATCTGTTCACAGATTGTCAGCATGGTGACAGTTTAACAAACGTAAAAAAGTAAAAGATTTTTACAAAAGTTACATACTTTGGTTTTAAAATGTCTTGTTTTCTGGTAACTGTTGATTCTTTAAACTCTGTTTTCCTTGTGTTTTCTTCCACGTGATGCTTTCTGCTCTTTGTGTTGTTGAGGCGCTGTGGAGGCAGAGCAGGCCTTGATGAAGAAAATCTTCACTGATTACAACCTGAAGGTCCGGCCGGCTCGCACCCCCGAAGAGAGGGTGGTGGTCCGCGTGGGGATGATCCTCTCCTCCTTCGTTGGGCTGGTGAGCAAATATTTTACCTTTTCTTTCCTGTTATGTCCATTAGAAAACTTTCCTGTTAATGTACAGACTATGTAGCTACATCACTGCCCTCAGTCTTGGCTGTTTTTAGAAGCACTTGAGAAACAAATGGAAGTATAAAAACATGCAAAATATGAATTTTACTTAACAGGTCCCCTTTAAATTGAATGTGTCATGGCTTTTGGTAACTAAACCTTCATAACATGGATGTAGACGTCAGGATACAGCAGCTGAAGCCCCTGTTGCCTCCAGTCAAGGTCAGCCTGCTTCCTTAAAGGAACAGGACTCTCTTGGCTCTGAAGGGACGCTGTGTTGGAAAGCGAGACGCTTGTTGGTCCACAGATGATCAGCTGGAGGTGAACTGTTACAGGAAGAGTCAGTAAAGGCAGAAATGTGTTTGGGGTTTCATCTCTCCTCTGGTGTCGCTCCAGCTGTCCTGCTAACATTCCTGTTTGTGTTTTAAATAGCAGGTCAGGCTCAGAAAGTTAGAGACAGAAGAACGGAAATCATTTCAGCTTCAGGTTACTCTTCCAATAATGTTTTTAAAACTATCAATATTATGATGTTTTGGACTTTTATTGTGCTTGTCTGACAACAACAAGCATATTTTGCTTTGCAAGCAGAACCTTTTCAGCTGCATTCAAACACAATTCATTTACTTTTAACTCAGATTTTTGTTGGATCCGTTGCAGTTTTTCACATGTTCTAGACGCCACAGTGAAAGTTTTTAACTTGTTGTTTTACTTTCTACATTTATGTGATGGATTAATTTAGTTCATATGCACACAAGTGACTTTCTCCAATTATTTTCATATCGGAACCACAAACTTTAATTTATTTTAGGAGTTTTTGGTGTGATTGACCAACATATATATGGAGACTCAATCATGCCACATTCCAATAAATAAATAACTTTTGTAATAATTATTTAAATGTGTAAATACAGAAATCATTTATTAAAATATAGAATTAATTATGCATGCCTCAGTTAAATATATTGATTTCATTTAAAAAACTACATATTATTTCATGTTTCTGTGCTGACAACTTTCAAACGTAATGGGCGGGATTACGGGACACCCTGGCGTCTGATTGGCTGCTTCAAACAACAAGTCAAGTCAACTTCCTGCTAAGTTTGTTACGACTCTGAGGTCAATATTTGTTTTTATAGACGCTCCCATAATTTCACCGAATGTTGAACTCAAAACAGAAGACATTGGCAAACAGTTTTTAGCTTTATTTTTATTGAAACACTTTGGTTTTTGTCTTAAAGGTGCAGTACGTAACTTTTATAAAAAGCTTTTTTTTGCATGTTTGTTGAAACTGTCGCCATGTTGTGACAGTAAAATATGAGACAGATTATCTGTGAAATTATCACTCTCCTCCATCTATTACTGTCTAAAAACACCAAAACAACCAATCAGAGCCAGGAGGCAGGTCTTAGTGCTGTCAATCATCCTCATGTACTAACTACTAAATGTGCTAATAGTGGAGAAACAACTTGTTACAGGAAAACTGTTTATCTGCTGTCATTTGTGGCTACGCTAACTAACCTTAGCATTCACAATGGACTTAGCTTGCTGCAGCGTATTAAGGAGCGCACACAGGGTTGTGATTGACAGCGCTAAGCCCCACCTCTTTGCTCTGATTGTCTCTAGATAGCACTGGGGATTCAATTCTTTTTCTTTTTCACAGATTATCTGTCTCATGACATAATGACAGTTTCAACAAATACATAAAAAAATATTTTTTAATAAAAGTTACATACTTGGCAGACAATCTGAAATGATTCAGATTATTAACGCGCTGTTTCATATTTCCTTTCAGAATATGAAAAATGAGGAAATGAGCACCATTGTTGTCATGAATCTGGTAAGTTTATTTGCAGTTCAGCTCTGTTTGTTGGTCCAGAACCGCTCTGTAGTTTCTGGTTCTGATCATATTTTACGGTTGTTTCCATATTCAGCTCAGAACAGAACAGTTGGAGCTCACTAGGCAGGATTACAGCGTATGCAAATACTGTTATTTTTATGCAAATGCAAGGAAAATCATCCCTGAGGACTCAAATTACAGTGGCGGAAAAGCGAGAAGAGGGAGAAAAAGTGATGAAATTACAAAATACATCACATTTGTACTGAATGGGCAAAGCTTCTGCCTGCTGTTTCCTTTTTTTTTTTTTTTTTTTTGCTGTTTCTATTTTTCTAAAAATCCAAAACTTTCTGTCCTTGCAGGAATGGACGGATTATCGGCTCACCTGGAAACCCAAGCAGCACGATGGGGTTGAGGTGCTGCGCATCCCGTCTGGGAAGGTGTGGCTTCCTGACATCGTTCTCATCAATAAGTAAGTAAATCAACGTTATTTTTGTACTTTGGTATAAATATAAGATGGATATGATGATTTTTACAACTTTTTCTTTTCAATTTTCTTCTGACATGTGACTGATAAATTCATTTATTATAATAATGTTTAGATCAGAGGAATGAAATGAGCTCAAAGTTGCCAAATGTTGCCTAGCAGAGGTGATGTCACAGCAGAAACACCAAATTAGAGCATTAATGAAGAACCAAAAGGACAATCCCAAAAAAAGAGATAAAAAGTCTCCAGCTCAAATCTGAGTTCATAAGGTGAAGATGGAAATGGCAAAATGTCCAATTAGAAGGAGAAAATCAGGTGAAATGTCAAGAAGCAGCAGTTTGGAGACCTAGCTAACCAGCACCCTACCCAGAGATTTAAAGGCTTCCTGTAGAGAGCCCATGGCAAATGTGAACAAAACTGTTCATGAAGATAAAACGCTGAACGATATTTTTTTAAAAATCCTCCAAAGGCGATAATACGGATATCAGTAGGAATAGATGCTTATTTTCTTCTTCCTCTCTTTCTGCGTCCATCACTCTGTGATATTTAGCCTTTTAGGAAACGTTACCTGTATCCATTATGAATCAAACCTTAAAAAAAACAACAACAAAAAAACCCTAAAATCAAAAAAATAAAGTAGCTCAATATTTATTGGAGATAAAAAAACTTGGAAGGGATTTCTACAACAATGTGTTAGGGTCATTGTAGATTGAAATGAGTAAATTTCCTCCAAAAATTCAGGAATTTTGTGACTAATCTCATAAATCTGACATTTGAAATTCTGATTAAAATTTTTTTTGTTGTCTTTTTCTAGCAAATTTCATAATTTTTCGTAGAATTTTTCTGAGATGAGTTTTTTGGTAAAAATAATTATGTATTTTTTTTTCACAACGGCCCAAATTCACGATAGTAGATTTTGCATGTTTGCAGTATTAAAATAAAGACATCTAGTTTTCAGTTTCTTTTGGGCTCGATTGAATACATTTATTTTCAGTAACAGGAATTGGATCAAATTCTTTCAAAACGCTCACTTTGTTTAGCCAAGTTTATGGAAGAATAAAAGCTGATTTTGATGCAACAAAGTTGGCTTTTCGGTAAAAATCTCTGTATAAACTTGGTTACAAAAACAAATACATTTTGTTGTACTTTACATTTTCCTGTGTAAGAAAATTACGTTGGTAATATTTTTTTTAACCTGATTACAAATTAAAAGTCCCCATCTGCAGCTAAAGGCCAAATTTGTAACAATTTTGAATTGCAGTTGGGGGCCGCACAAAATCAGCCCAAGGGCCACAAATGGCCCGTGGGCCTCACTTTGGACGCCATTGCACTACAGCATTCATTCAGTGAATAAAACTGCATGAGAATGCATGAAATTAGAGACTGAAAGAGCAGAAATAGGAGGCTTTATGTTCCCCGTATCCCAACACATGTGCATGTTCCCATTAACACCACTGTAACTGTCCCCACTGCTCCATTTATCAACACTTTACAGGCAATTAAGCAGCACGGCTCTCTAATAACTGGGCTGATGGCGCCGTTCAGCAACTTCAGCACACAAGGCCTTCATTTGGAACATCAACACACAAATATCTGCATCAACACAAGCCTCTGTGTGCTTCCCAATATGGTTGATCAATACTGCTCATTTCAACAGCGCCGTCACAGATAGTAAGGTTTTATTTGGGCTAACACAAAGTCTGCTCAATTACCTGCATCATGAAAGCCTAAAACTGTGTACTGTGAGAAGGTTACATCAGTCTCTAATTAGCTTGATGTCTCAGTTGTGAGTTTATCTGCCAGGAAAGCTTTGTGTGCATGATCCAACGTTGGCCGGCTTAACTGCTTAGCTAATGTTTGGTCTTTACTGCTTATGCCACATAAAATGTTGTGATGTTGGGTCAGAATGAGGCTACAGCCAACAGGAAACTCAGAAAGACGTTCGTAACAAAGAAACTGAAATCTTCTTTAACCATGTTGGAGAAGCTACATTTTATTTTAATTAACCACAAGAGGAATATCTGCATATTCATGATGTATAAAGTGTTGAAAACAAAGAACTAATGTGGTTATTTATTTTTTTAATAATCCGTTTTTTTATTATCTTGTTTTTACATTTCAGTAGAGTAGCTCAGAAAAATCAGAAAAGTATTTCTCGTGTGAGTCAAGGTTATAGCTACACAAACTCAAGCTAACTGGTATTCAGATCCAAGCTAATTGTTCAGTAAAGTCAAAGCTAATCAAAATGACTAAGAGTTGAACAAACAGTCAAAAAGAGTGAGAATAAAACATACTCAGTTCATTTTTAATAACTGCTTTGATAATAATTAAACAGCTAACCAGAATTAAGCTAACCACTACTCCGACTGAAGCTAACAGGATCCCAGAGAGAAGCTAATATCTAACTTAAGAAATGATAACAGTTAATAAAAATTAATCTAACAGCTACATGAAGTTAAGTTAAAAGCAACAAAAATGTATGCCTGTCACGGAAAGGAGTAACAGGGACTAAGCTAACAACTAGCCAGAGCTAAGCTCACTAGTGCTCAGAGTGAAGCTAACAGCATTGTGTAATAAAGCGAACAGCTAATTAAAGAAATGCTAACAGTTAGTCAACGTTAATCTAAAAGCAACCAACAGTCATACTAGTCACGGAAAGGAGTAACGGGGACTAAGCTAGCCAGATTTAAGCTAACCAGTGCGCAGACTGAAACTAACAGCTAATTAAATAAATGCTAACAGCTAATTACAGTTAATCTTACATCCACATAAAGTTAAGCTAAAAGCAACATCACACTAGTTATTAGTAACAGGAACTAAGCTAACAGCTAGCCAGATTTAAGCTAACCACTTTCCTGAACCGTCAATGTTGGTTCACAATTGCAAATCACTTAGAATAAAAGCATCAAATAAACGTAACAAAAGATGTAAAAGCAGTGAATGTTTTCTTCGTGTTTGCAGTAATGACGGCGTGTTCGACGTTGCCCTTCAGGTCCACGTTCAGGTTTACAGTAACGGCAGGGTAACATGGACGCCCCCCGCTCTCTACTGCAGCTCCTGTGGAGTCAAGGTGGGTGGACATTTTATTCCTCTCCCTGTTGTTTTCCCTTCAGTTTGTTCACTTACACATCTGTGATTGTTTGTTTTTTCTCCAGGTTACATATTTCCCGTTCGACTGGCAGAACTGCTCCATGCAGTTTCGCTCTTACACATACGATTCGACGGAGATTGACCTGCAGTATGCGAGAGACTTGAAGGGCAAGGAGATAAAGGAGATCCAGTTGGATGGAGGCTTCAGTGGTGAGCTTCAAAATGTTCTTCCATGTTATAAGTGAATTAACGTGTCAATAGAACTAGTAGTTTTTCAACAATATTAATGAATTATTGACTTAAAACCAGATCCTATGTTTTGTTGAAAAGGTACTTGTCAGTTAGTTTCATCTTATTTCAAGCGTACTAGGAACTAGACCAAAAATACTTGGTAATATTTTGTATTTTTGCAGTGTATTTAAGATTACCAAGGTGTCTGTGAATTAAAATGTTCTTGTTTTAATGTTTCTTGAGAGAGTGGCGAGTGGTACATCAGACACAAGCCAAGCAGGAAGAACATGAACGGCGACACCTATGAGGAAATGACTTTCTACCTGATCATAGAGAGAAAACCTCTCTACTACATCATCAACATCATCATTCCCTGCATCCTCATCACAATCATTGCCATTTTCAACTTCTACCTGCCTCCCGATGCAGGTAAACACTTTTTACTCTCGAATACTTTGGAATATAGAGGAATTCATGGTCAACTCAATGATTACAAGAAAGTCCAGTGACAGCAGATTGGTTTTCTCCAAACATGACCCAACATCTCTACGTAAGGAGTTTTCAGGCCTAATATTCAGGTCGATTTAGTTTGATTGGGGACCAAAATTGCAACATTTGTTCCATTTTTCAGCTGCTTCGTATCTCTTTCACAAACATTGGGTTTGAGTGATGCTAACTCCCACCTGCAGTCTAACTTGATGTCAAAGTAAAGGTCACACCTTTTGCACAGGTAGTTTTGAAAAAATATTTAAAAATTCAAGAAATATTTCCCCTACTATGAAACAAAACAACTTGGGTATGAAGTGAACTCTGACAGCTTCATGGTGTTTTGACACCTGATGCAGTTCGATTGCAGATCAAAGTTGTAATATTTGTCACATTTTCTGCTGCTGAGGTTTGTTTTCTCACTTCTTTGTATCAAATGAACCAAATTAATTGAAGAACCTGTTCCCCTCCTCACCTGTGGTGGCGCTGCACAAAAAAAACACTTAAGGAAACGATGTGAAAACCTCTGAAGAAGACACTGAGGTCAACTTCCTTGTTCATGAAGTGCAAATAAAAATAAAGTACCGTCAGATTTTGGCTGTTGTAAGATAACTGTTTTGTCTTTGTTAAAAGACCTTACCTCATTTCTCCTTCGAAGAGCGCTAGGCTAGCATGTTTGTTTTGGCTGTATTTACCCAGAATACCCTGTGTTGTAGTCCACTTCCTGCTGTTGGAGCGGTCTCCAGTCCGCTTGGTGTTCACATATGCATTGGAACCGGACCAAAGTTCACTTTAACCAGAGACTGAGGTTTGTAGACTGACCAAAGTTTGATTCACCGGACTTTCTAGGTAAACAAACTTGAGTTTGATTAAAGCGAACCAATCAAAGCAAGTCTTCAGTCCAATGGACGCTAATTCAGAATGAAAGACTTCAAATTGGTTGGTTATGACTCTTACCAGACTGATACAACAACTGAAGCTCCTGCTTTTATTGAGGTAGACCTACTAATGATCATCATGAATCAACCACCAACTTAATTTTTCTTTTACCGACTCTGGGATCGAACAACCCGATGCTCAACTGTTTCCATCTCTGCCAGGAGAGAAGATGGGTCTGTCCATCAACGTGCTGCTCACCCTGACTGTGTTCCTGCTGCTGCTGGCCGATAAGATCCCAGAGACCTCGCTGGGCGTCCCCATCATCGTCAACTACATCATGTTCACCATGATCTTGGTCACCTGCTCCGTCATCCTGAGCGTGGTCGTCCTCAACCTGCACCACCGCTCCCCCAACACCCACATGATGCCCATGTGGATACGCAAGGTCAGCTCCACAGATGCATCAAGCCGAACTGGGGATTTAGAAACTGTCACAATCTGGACACAACCAGCTGTACTTGAGTTCTATAAATTTGTATTCTTATTAGATTGCTTTCACACCTGACAGTCTGGTAGACTCAGTTCGATTGGGGATTGAAATTGCAACATTTTTAAATGTTCAGCTGCTGTGTTTCGCTTTCTCACTCTGTTGTGTCAAATGAACCAAACTCTTTGAAAAACTTGTTCCCCTCCTCACCTGTGGGGGCACTACACCAAGAACCACTGAAGGAAATGATACAAAAACCTCTGAAGAAGACACTGATAGCAACTTCGTTCCTCATAAAATGTATGCAAAAATGGAATGGCGTCAGACTCTTTTCTGTTTTTGGCAAAAGAGATTAGTTATTTCTTCATCTAGTGCTAGACTACAGCGTTTGTTTGAGTTGTATTTACCCAGAATGCCCTGCTTCCTGCGTTCTGGCCATCTTGGTATTCAAATCTGCATTAAAACCGCACCAGGGTTCACTTTAACTGAACCCAGACCAAGGTTTGTAGGCGGACCACAGTTTGCTTTATTGGTCCGCATAGGAGTTTGATTGTGCATTCACACCTCCCTGTACGAATGTACCTTTAGTTTGCATTCACACCTCCCCGTGCAAATGTACCTCTGGTTTGCATTCACATCTCCCTGTACGAATGTACCTTTAGTTTGCATTCACACCTCCCCGTACGAATGTACCTTTAGTTTGCATTCACATCTCCCCGTGCGAATGTACCTTTAGTTTGCATTCACACCTCCCCGTACGAATGTACCTCTGGTTTGCATTCACACCTCCCCGTACGAATGTACCTTTAGTTTGCATTCACACCTCCCCGTACGAATGTACCTCTGGTTTGCATTCACACCTCCCCGTACGAATGTACCTTTAGTTTGCATTCACACCAGGCCTGTTTAGTCCACTTTAATCAAACTACAGTTTGTTTACCTAGAACGTTTGGTTTCTTTATGGAAGTCCAAATGCACATTCAAACTGGTGAGGACCAAAAAGGTGAACTTAAAACCTAAGTCTTGGTTCGGTTGAAGTGAACTCTGGTGCGGTTTGAATGCATGTGTGAACACCAAGCGGACCAGAGTCAAAGACAAATGAGAAATCCTACAAAAACATCTGACGTCGATCCATTTTTGTTTACATTTTGTGAAGAAGGAAGTTGCGCTCTGTGCCTTCTTCAGAGGTTTTCTGGTCGATTCGTTCAGTGGTTCTTGTTGCAGCGCCCCCACAGGTGAGGAGGGGAACAGGTTCTTCAATTAATTTTAATCTTTTAAGGCAGTCCAGTGGGAAAGAAAACCAAACTAGCTAAAATGCAACAAATGTTTCACTTTTGGTCCAAACCGAGTCTACTGGAGTATCATACCTCTCACTACCTTAGACATTATTCAGAAGAAATTCTCGTAAATTAGGTTAATATAACAACTGATTAATCATTAATTTAACTAAGTTTTAAAGCTTAAAGAAGTTAAATGTTATTGACTACAATTTCCTGTTCCAGTAGACGGAATCGGGTTTAATTTAGCATTAATCTGTGTGAGGAGGCAGTGATTGTTGGATTAAAGCAGAGTCACCAATGTAAATGTCATCCTGTAGCATTAACCCCCATCAGCTGCTGCTGCCCTCACGGTACATTATGTGAAGCTAATTACGGCTCTTTACGTCAGTCTGTCACGCTTTTCAGGGTACGCTCACCTAAGATTGTACCTCAGTACTTGCATACAGGTGATTTACACGGCCTAATGGAGCTCAGCTGGAAGAGATGACCTTTATATGTTCAGCTTGTTTCAGTCCTGCTCTCCAGAAGATCACTGGGTTCATAAAATGATGGAGGAAGTAAACTTCTGCACAACGGAAAACACATTCATATTTGTTTGAGGCTTCATTAGAGATAGAAATCCCAGTTCTTAAAAGTAAATATTTCTATTCACTGCATATAAAAATAATTGTTTTTCTCACTTTCTGACATAAATCAGGCTAAAAGTTTCTTGTTTAAAACCCAAAATATTTCTGTTTGCTAAATCCCAGAATATTGAGAAAGAGATTTATTATTATTCTTTTCTATAAAGTCACTATGATTGTTCAACCTTTAAACAATTTATGAGAACCTAAAGCTTTAAAGTTTATTTTTATATTTTCTTAAATTGAGGAACTTTCTCATTAAAACAAAAGTTTGTCATTTTAACATGTTTCTTTTCTCGTTTCAACAGAAAACTTTGTTATAATGAATTATCTTCACTTAGCTGATGCTTTAAGATTTCCACATGTTGTTCTTTTCTTGGACCGTCCAGAAATTTTTTATTTTTGCAATCAAAATTTGAGATTTTTTTTTTTAAAGAAATATTTCCAAAAGGTTTTGTCATATTTTTGGAATATTGTGAAATTACAAAAATATTTTTGAATGTTTTTCCAAGTTCTGGCAGTTGAACGCTTTCATAAGAATGGGTTCAACAAGGAAATAAAGATTGGACATTTTTTTGGTAAATATTTCTAAGGTAACATAAAAAAAAATCTGCAATTTTGATTACCAAAAACATAAAAAAATACAAAACCCATTCCGAAATTCTGGAGGGACGAAAAAAGAACAATATGTGGAAATGTTAAAGCATCAGCTTTAACATTTCCAAAGCTGGAAATACCATTGGGCACAAATAGTTCGTCTGAATGGGAAATTATCCAAAAATACAATTAAATTAGTTAGAAAGTAGCTGAAGGACAATAAAGTTAAAGTTATAGACTCTTTTTCACTTGTAAGAGACTCTAACATGTCAAATTAGAATTTATTTTCTCCATCTGGAACAGAAAAGCTTATTGGAGTTTAATATGTAATAATACATTCATTACACCAATTAGGAAATATTTTCAGTTCTGAATTAACAAAACTCACCATCAGTTTTATTATGAAAAATGAAAAAAATTATGACTTTACATTCATTTCTGAGGTCATAACTTTTAAGCTAATATAATGGAAATAATGGCAAAATAAAGTTAGAACAGATTCTCAAAAACTTTAAATCCTCATAAACATTTAGCACAGGAACTGGAAGCTATTTTAAATATCCAAAATAAATAAACTATACAGAAACAACAAATGAATTATGAAGTCTCTGTAAACAAAATTGTCCTTCAAAAAATGTTTAGTTGAGACCAAAACACCAAACTGAAGAGTTTTATTAGCCAGTTTTTAGAAACAGGAAAATGACAAATCATACCAATGGAAATTATTGGGTTTGTTTTAATTTATCATGCGATAAATTGATTTCTTGATTAGTGTGACTGGGCTAATCATCTTACATATTCAGTGCTAGTTGATTTTTATTAAGCCCATGAATGTCAGATGAGTTATTTAAAAACCATCTTAAAGCTCATCAAACGGAGCAGAAATGAGCCGATTAAAACGTTTGTTTTATCGATCAAGGCCAACGTTTGTCCGTATGATGTGCTATTTTATCACTGAGTGGCCTGCTAGTTCTTTAAAAGGCAACTATTCGTTCTCCCACATTGATCCACCAAACTGTAAATTTGAATTTAACAGCACAAACTTGGGTGTTGCCCAATGCGAGTCCAACTCAAAGTGCTTCTTTGGAAAATCTAGAGGAATTAGATTTTTTTCTCAAGGCAACATGAATTACAGAGCCAGGGTTTCTAATCCAGCGTTTCTGAACGCATGTGTTGTTGCTAATTTACACAATAAATTGTAAATGGCAATTTGTCCAGAGAGAGCAAGGAAAATAGAGACCTAACCAGCCAGCACCCTGCACAGGGATTTAAAAGCTCAGTTATCTGTAATTCATGAGCCAAATGTAACGAAAATTGTTATTCATGAAACTAAAACTTAGAGCTGTAGCTAATGATTATTTAAGGAACTGATTATTCTCACGATTAATCAATTAATTGAATAATACAAATTTACAATGTGCAGTTTTTTTATTTAAGACTTTTTATACAATTTTAGATATAATTAAAAAATCCAAATAAACAGTTCAATTCCATTTTAAAATAAAAAAATTACAATTTTATCTACATTTAACATTTTGGAATATAAAACTTAAAAACTCTTTGTATTTAACAAAATATAACGGATTGGTGGCCTTAGTTTTTGAGTAAAAAATTGCTGAATTTTTATGGGGAAAAAAACAAACAAAAAGAAAAAAGGTTAGTAAGAGAAAAATTCTTTGTGTTGTACTTAGTTTTAAAATTACAAAAATGTTCATCTGTATCGACTGGAACTGCCGCCAGGGCCACACAAAAGTATTGTAAGGGCCACAAATGGCCCCCGGGCCGCAGTTTGAACACCCCTGGTGTAAGATAATAACACCTGGAATATATTAGCCAACAATTATTGAACTCCAAACAGACTTTTGTGATATAAATACAACAGAAATTAATTGATATTTAAAAAAATAAGATATCTATAGTGTGAAGCATAAATAATCTAGTTAGTAAGAAAAATAAATTTGTATCGTCATAATCTGTCAGATTATGTCTTTGCCCTTCACTCTCCGTCTCCACCCAGATCTTCATCCACATGCTGCCTCCTTACCTCTACATGATGCGTCCCAAAGTGGAGACGCCGCTTTCCCTCGAGATGGTTCCCCGCAGGGAGAAGCAGATGGTGATGACCATCAGCAAAGCCGCCGACGAGTATTTCATCCGCAAACCGGACTTGTCCATCCTGTTCCCCAAGCCCAACCGGTGAGCATCATGAGGCGCTACCAAACTGGATAAAACCAGCTTGATTTGGAATTAAACTGGTTCAAACGCAGGCAGACATGTGAAATATTTGATTTACAAGGAGCTAGCGGAGTCCAGAGGGCGATCACCGATCTCCCAAAATGAAGGAAAACGGCACCAATAAATCGGTGCATCCCTAAAAATACACTTTTTTACGTATTTGTTGAAATACGTGAAAAGACACAGATAATCTGTAACAAAAAAATCAAGCTCCTTTGCCTTCTCCCAGTCCTCCCAGCACAAACTAGAAACAACCAATCAAAACCGGAAGGCGGCTCTTTGCGCTGTCAATCACACTCGTGTGTGCGCCTGGTGGCTGAATGCCACAGCTTCTCCCCGTCATCACAGGTTTCACAGATTCCCTCGGTGTTTAACATTAGTTTGGAGATCAGTACAGAGGTGGCCAGAGAACCCAAAAATTATACTCACATAAGAGTAACAGTACTTGAAGTAAAAGTAAAAAGTACTTATTGAAATTACTCAAAAAGAGTAAAAAGTATTTGGTAAAAAGTACTGAGTAACTGATCAAATTATCAATCATTTAATATTTAAAAATTACATCATCAGGTGGACCAAAATATAAATTTAAGTGGAAATTTTGATATTTTAAAGAACAAATTGACAATAATTCATATAAATAACAAAAATGAACAAAATCAGACAAAATAAATGTTTCCAAATCAGTTTCTTTCAACAAAAAACTGCTGAAACTTTAACAAAAACTGCAGGTGTGTGTCTGTGTCTGGTGAATTTTTGGTTAAAACGTCATTCAGTGAGAGGAAAATCCAGAAATTTTACTCAAGTAAGAGTAAAAATACTTCATAATAAAATTACTCAAGTAAAAAGTAAAATTTCTCCTAAAAGTAATTTTTTTTTTTTTTTAAATAGTTACTCAAGTGAATGTAATTGAGTAAATGTATCTAGTTCACGTTTTTCCACTAAACTCTCCAAACTGTCCCAGCAGAGCGTCTGTCCTCTGTGAGAATTAAAATATGTCTGGAGGGAAAAGAACAGCTGCTGAAATAATAATGACCCGCACAAATTGACTCTGACACAGGAGAGCGGGAAGATGTGCGTCTCAGTAAAAGGAGGGCGGTTGTGTCAGAACAATCTGATGAGGCAGCAGTATCTCCCGGTCGGCCATATATACGCTCACATGCACCTTTCTAATTGGTTTAGTGGGTGTCTTGGCACCAAACGTGGCCAGTTTTCCTTAAAATTAATCTCCTGAATAGTAATTTTCTTCTTGCTGATGAAGTGCGACTGAGTCGTAAAAGATGGAGCGCAGGGAAGGGGTTCAAAGGTCAAACGGTATCTGCTCTCCATCCCTTCCCCGCTCTCTGTTTCCGTCTACCTGATGGAGCTTCACCTGTCTGAGGTCACAGCCTGCTCACCTGCCGCGCTCAGAGAGCCGTGATGGCAGCTCTGCATCGTAAACTCAACGGTTCATGAGCAGAATACCAAGCAGCTGGTCGTTGTCCTCTGACTTCCGCATGCAGCCACAGAGCAACACTGCCCTCTGGTGGACGGCGTCTGCAGTGGCTTAAAACTTCTGTTTATTACAGTGTTTTTAAAAAAAACAAACATTATTTTAAAAATTATTTGTCAAGAAATTATTATAAATAGGAATACTTTCAATTATTATGACCAAGTCATAATAAGAAAAACAAAGCAAATGAGAATTAATTCATAATATTCCAAGAATAAAGCCATAAAATTACCAAAATGAAGATATAATATTATGAGAATAAAGTTATCGTAATACTAGAATGAAGTCATAATATTTCAGGAATAAAGTCAGAAAATTACTAGAATAAAGGTATAATATTATGAGAATAAAGTCATAATTTTACCAGAGTAAAGACGTTTTTAATTTGGAAGAAACATTTTGTTTTTCTTGCAAATTTGCAAGTTTTCAACGTCAGAAAATTTCCAAGTTGTTTCTTGTACATATTTGAAATTGATCTAAATACTTCTGAGTTTTTGGCGAAAGTTGTATTTATTCTGTTTCTTCTTTTATTCACAAATGCCCATTGTAGATATGCAGTTGTTAACCACATGCTCAGGACTACAAAATACTATTTGAAATGTAGTTTTGTTTTCTTTTTGTGCTAAATTTGTATTTCTGAGTACTTTGTTGGTAAAAAATGTGAGTATTTTGTGAAACCTGGTCACATTTTCTGTTTATTATGATATTCTCTAATATTTTGGTTGAGTTTAGAAGCTGTGGTTGCATTTTGTGCTTCAGCTCTCAGCCATATAATTTAATGTCACTTGGAGGGAAAGAAAGTTTCAATTACCGTGGCTGTGAACATTTCTCAGTGGCAGCTGTGCAAGGCGGCCTCGGAGCGTTTTCCTGGCTTCCCCCAGCGGCTCCTGGCACCGGCTGATGGTTGGTAACTGAGGGAAACAAGTAAACACTGAAACATTCACACATTCTCACGTTGAGATTCTGGGCGGTCAGCAGGATCCAAGCAGCGGCTCCCACAGCGGCACCAGAGCTCCTGACCTTCCCTTTATTCCCCTGCCTGGCAGGAGAGAGGAAGCCAGACGTATTGCCTGCTTCACAGTTTTATAGATTTTAATTTGTGTTTGGACCTGGACTAGATCTGCAACCCAGTATTTGTCTCTGCAGTTTGGAAATATAAATGTTACTTTTTTGGGTTATATGTGTCCCAAATGTATGAAATTTAAAAATAAATTAAAATGAGATTTTGTTTAGAAGACTTCATAATCTATTTTATTTATAGTTTCCGTTGTGTGTGGGTTTTATTTATTGTCTTTGGTTGTTGTGTCTTATTTTGGATATCTAAAATATTTTCCAGTTCCAGTATGAAGTGCACAAAAATAACACTCAGCCAGTTTTTGCCAATAAGTTAATGTTTTTTGGTGTCTGCAATATGAGCCATTTCTCAAACATCGCAAATCAGCAGCCTTTATTCCGTTACCTAGCAACGCCAGTGAAGCCCAGCCCGTTACCTAGCAACTTAAGTGGATCTCCAGCATGTTTACCACTGTATGCACTGCACAATGGCTGCTGGAAAAGACACGTATTTTGTTGTTGACGTACCATCCAGAAACCACTTGCTGCAGTCTTGCTGGTTGTGCAGGAGGCTCCACTTCTGCTTTTCAAAGATGCAGGGTTGTATAATTGCACATCTGTTTGCAGCCATTTTCTTGTGCTGCAAACAGCACAAGAAAATGAGTTTGGGGGGCACGGCCATAAACAGATTGTTTGGATTAAAGTGACAAGACGCCCTAAAACAACTCAAAATCGGCTGAACTGATCAGATTAAAATCTCATCATCTAAGAATTATGTGCGAGAAATGTGATGAGAATGTTGTATACAGGCCATAGACCTATCCTAACCCGTTCAAGGAAGCATTATGGGTAAACAAACCCTGCAACAAACTTTCTGTTATGAACTCTACAGTAGTCCAGATGTTCTCTGGGTCTCTGACTCGTTTTTAGCATCTGTAAAACGCTGTTATGTCCTTTGCTCTGCAGGTTCCAGCCAGAGGGGCTTTGCACCGATTTGAAGAAGTTCATTGACGGCCCAAGCTCCTACCTCACTCTGCCTGACGAGCTCAAGTCGGCCATCGACGCCATCACGTACATCGCTCAGGCTCTGCAGGCTGAGAAAGACTATGAAGCTGTGAGTTTTCCTGTCCTCTGGTTACTTCACAAGATCCCTGCAGACTAATCCTAATGTTCTCTGGTTTCCATCTTCTCTAAATCCCTCTCTGTCGACAGCTGAAAGAGGACTGGCAGTTCGTGGCCATGGTGGTGGACCGCATGTTCCTCTGGATCTTCGTCGTCTTCACCACTGTGGGCACTCTGGCCATTTTTGCCGACGCCAGTTTCAATCACACGCCCACAGATCCCTTCATATGAACCTGAAACGGTTTGGTGTTCCTTCAGGAAAATGATGGAGAGCTTTCTCCCACAAGCTTCAACAGGAAAATATAAGTACTGTCGGCTTGAACTTGGTAATCCCTTGGTGACGGTTATTGCTTGGACTGTAACAACCCGTCTAAATTTACCATAATCCATATTATGCTATGATGTGACTTTGGTGTTTTTAAAGCATTTTAGCTGCAGATATGTCAACATGCTGTTAACACATAAACACCATGAAAAAGCAGCTGCTGCAATAAGCTGGCTAGTTGCCTTTGAGAGCGTGGCACATACTCGGGGGATATTTCTGCTGCCAAAGTAATCCTATTTGTGCTTTAGACACTGGTGTATAGGCTAATCTTGAGTCTGAGCGCAGAACATCAGTGTCCTCCGTGTCTCACTTTGTCAGGGGACACGAGGACGCCACGTGTCCTTTATGGTACATACATAGCTGCAACTGTGCTTTTGTTTTTGTCATTTCAATAAAGATCTGAGGGGAGGATATATATCAAGGCTCCATCTGTTGTCACAATGCTTCAACACTGCGCATCACCTGCCCATTCAGCTAATATTAGACCAATTAGTAGGTCTAATAATAGCCAGTGGTTACGCCACACCGGGTTTCTCCTGATATGTTCCTCATATCTATTACTTATTGTATCAATTCCCCAAGCAGAAAAACTGAATTTAACAAAGAAAATGTAGAATCTGCACTTTCTATTACAAATTGCTCGTACAGATTACAACTACAATTTGAAAAGGTGAAGTTTTATTGTAGAGCATCTTCAAAAAGAATTTTATTTTTGTTCCATTTTTGGTATTTTTCAGTGTTTATTGTAATTAAATCAGCACCTACTAGTGATTTGTAGATATAAGTATAAATCATTATGTTAATTTAAAGCTTAATAAAAGAAACTGAATATACAGGCAAAAGTTGAACTAAAGTTATGACTGAACTATAAACACAGATTTGCTGCATTCAAGGCAGCACATTTTAGATGGGAAGCTAACGATGAGCCAGACATGCAGGAGATTTATGGTCTTTATTTAATATTGGGGAGATAATTTTACATTTTCTTGATCTCCACCTACTTATTGATGTCAGTCAGGTTCTGTTTTATGGCATTTTCTGATTCTGTACATCTACCTGTAAGTCAAATACACAGCAACTTAAAAACAAATTAACACCTAACTAGAGTCAAGCTAACAGCTACTTAGGGAGTCAAGCTAACTGCTACTTAGGGAGTCAAGCTAACTGCTACTTAGGAAGTCAAGCTAAAAGCTACTAAGGAAGTCAAGCTAACTGCTACTTAGGAAGTCAAGCTAACAGCTACTTAGGAAGTCAAGCTAACTGCTACTTAGGAAGTCAAGCTAACAGCTACTTAGGAAGTCAAGCTAACAGCTACTTAGGCAGTCAAGCTAACTGCTACTTATGAAGTCAAGCTAACAGCTACTTAGGAAGTCAAGCTAACAGCTACTTAGGAAGTCAAGCTAACTGCTACTTAGGAAGTCAAGCTAACTAGAGTCAGGTCAAAAACTACATTTTTTTCTGTCCGATTTTTCGCGTAGTCATTCTTGCTACGAAATAACAGCAATCAGACTTTTCAGTTAACGGTTATGACCCCAAAGCGACCCGCATGCGCAGAAGAAGGATGTTGACGTCACGCAGCTGCGCTCTGCTTACAGAAATAAAAATGGATCAAAAAATAAAAATGGATCCCACCGTCTATGGATTGATAGTAAAGTTATTTAGCAATGTGAGATAACAGAATTGTCACACTATCATACAAGACGAAGGACGCTTATAAAGAAGAAAGAACAACTGAAGACGCTGATCGCGGATGACGTCAGTGTTGCCCGGATGTGCGGACGAAAAAAAAGCATAAACAGAATGGGGACATTTGAAGAGCTTGTAACGTTGGAAGATGAGGAGAGCAGCTTCGTTTCTTCAATACCGAATCACTGCGTGGAGCAACTTAAACCATGGTTAAAATGCAAAGGACTCAACGTGAGCGGAAAGAAGGCAACGTTGGTTGAAAGGTAGGGGATTTCTTTTAGCTGCGGGCGGATGACAGCTAGCACTTAGCACTTGCTAGCACTAAGTTAACTGGGATTACCTTACCAAGTTCCTGCGCCATAAAAGTTGTAGGTAAAAAAAAAAAAAAAAAAGATTTATTAATACTTTGCGGTTCATTTTTGCATTAAATGTCGATTTGGCAAAGCCTGTCCTCTTGTGAAGCTTTTGGTGAGCAACACTCAGACAGCTTACCGCTCTTGTTCGGCCGAACCTAAAATGGCGGTTCCCTGATCTAAATTTAGTAGTTTGACGCATGTGATCAGTGGATCACTGACTGTAACTATTATAGGGAAGTCAGTCTGGATGTGTAGTCTGAGCCAGGAGTGGAGGGATTGTGATGTGATGCGCTTCACTGAAACTGACTCATTTAATAATTTTTACATTTTCATAATTATAATTTTCAGCCATTGTTTACATCCGGATTGACCAAGTCCAGTTTCTGTTGGTGCAGAATCATGATGAATGTCAGACATCAATGATATAAAAGTCAGATAAAAAGGAATGTCACCGTTCAGTTTGCGGACACTTTAAAAAAATAACCAGATATGAATCCAATTTAGTACCACATACAGATGTAACACAAATCCGATTTTTTGAGAGGTTGAAAATATTAGAATCGGGCCGGTCAGACCGCTGTGAAAAAGTCGAATTTGATTCACATTTGCATGACTGTGTACAAGATGATTGTTTTATAAGTAGCTGGTCAGCGATGCCTTCTTAAATGACATTTCTATATTCTTGATTTGAAGTGCGTGAAGCATTTAAAGCTGAAACTTTACACTCTTCCTCATCAGATCTTCCTGTTGACACTGCTGATAGCCCTTCAACATTATGCACCTTTACACAGCATTACCACTGCCGTACCGGTCAAGTTGCACTCATCTCCGTCCTCACACTCTTAGTTAACACTTTGGCCTTGCATGATACTGCAAATTAGCTGTTTAGCGGATGCATGAAAATACACAGGGCCAATGTATTTATACCCAGTGCGTTGGCATGCACGGGGCAAACCTGAGACATTTCGCTTCTCAGCCCTCATTGTGACTCTGATTTACGGCCAGGGGTTTTTTTAGAGAGAGGGCATAACATGACCCAGGAGGCAGGAAAGGACAGAGAGGAAGAGCTGGATAGTAAATGACAGAAGAGCAAGCACTAAATCACATAAATCATCTTCATAAAGAGCGAGTTCGGCTTGTCCTGATGAAGAAAGAGGTGAGTTGAAAGTCAGAATTTTTGATTTACCAGTTCATCTATGTCTCAGCCCTCTGCATGTATCATCAGTTATGGATCATGAGGAGGAACAAAATATCTGATAAAAGCTGACAGATACAGCTATGAGTTTAATCGCGTTGCAGAGGCGTCAAAAAGACTCAGTTGAAGTGGTTCAGTCAACTGGTCTTGATGGCTCCTCAAAACCCAGCCGGTCTATTTGTCATCACTACATCACACCACAGGGCAGTGAAGCCTGTCTGTCAGTAGCTGCGTTTCCATTACAAATGTGCACAAATCTTTGTTCATATTCTGCTAATGTCAAAGAAACACAATTTTCAGTTGTGGTGTTTCCATTAAATTAGAAACAACATTAAAATCTGAATAACCTTGTTCACAAGACAAGTCATTAAAAATCATGGCAGCAACTGATGTAAACAGTTACATGAGATATATTCATAATTCATCCATGGTGTTAGCGCTCATCATCTTTCAGCCATTGGAGACGTTGACGTCTTATTCAGGCCCCTTACACTTGGGAATGGCTATGTATGCAGCATTTTGGAGAAATTGCCGCCGTTGATTTTACAGAGGAGCAATGAATGACACACAACTTTCTATGAACTGTTTGATGGTTTGTTTTTGTGGAACGAAAAACAAACCATCACCCTCCTATTTCTTGTTGTTTTCTTCGTTGTTCCCGCAAATAAGAACATCCAGCTGTTGATCATGTGAACCAAATGAACCATTTCAAAAACCTCTAGAATGTCACAAAATAGCAGGCACGCCCCCTCACCTTGCAAGTCAAGAGAAGCTTCAGCATGGTCGGTCAATGGTTTTACTACTGTATGCGCTGTACAATGTCTGCTGGAAAGGAAAAGGGTTTGTTGTTTGACTTGCCATCAGAAACCCATTCCTTGTTGGTTGTGCAGGAGGCTCTACTTCTGCTTTTCAAAGATGTACCGTTGTACAATTGCACATCTGTTTGCAGCCATTTTCAGTATGATTGTAAACATTGAGTTGGGGAGCAGCAGATTATTTGAATTTAAAGTGACAAGACGCTCTAAACAGCTCATTCTGATAGGAGCTCAAATTTGGCAGAACTGACCAGAGTAAAACCTGAAAATTATTTTGTGGAAAAAAATGTAATGAACATGTTTTGTATCACCCGTAGGCCTATCCTAACATTTTCTTTAAGAAAATCTAAAATATCTGTGAAAACAGGCAGAAGGATATCAATCTGTATCAAATGCCTATAGAAGAGGGTCAAATGTGTACTATTGAGGATGAAGGGCATACAAAATTGTTGTAAGGGCGACACATGGCCCAGAGCTTTATTTTGGACACTTCAGAGTTACAGGATGGGAAGGAAATCCAATTAGCTACAGATGCCTGCAGTAATCTTCTTCATCTTCAATAGATTATCAATTCTCTCCCTGTTCCTAGAAAAACAAACCTTCACAACTCATTCTGCCCTGAAAATATCTCCACTGTCATAATCCCATCCCCTACTCTTCCTCCTCCCCTTCTTCCTCCACCCACCAGTCCCCTAACCTCAGATTGGTGAGCACCAACAGGTGTCCCAGTACAAACTGCAGGCCTCCCAGTACAAACACATTCCACCCTTTCGTGACTCCCAGCATGGGGCGCCCAATCAGGCCGTGGTTTGACCAGTGGAGCCAAAAAGATCCGAAGGGGCGGGAGAGACGCACTCTGGACGGACAGAGTGTCCCGCTGGAGGACGTAGTCTGGATTCAGGGGGACGGTACCTAGGAGTCCAAACGACTGCAGCCTTTAACCAGGATGTAATGGTAGCCATCGTGGTTCGGATGAGGTTGAGTTTCAACATGGACTCATTTCTCATAATTTGCTGCATTCTTTGTTTCACCTGCACAGGTAGGGAATCTACCTGCTTCTAACATGTATTTTATTATGTACATGTTCAAAGTTTGCATTTTTAAAATCTTTCCATTATTATTTATTTATTTTGGTCTCTTTCTGCTTCAATTTCTATTGCTTTCTATTCTTATTGTTTCCTTTCTAATTTTTCTGTTTTTTCATGGCCCATGTATGTGTCTGGATAATAAGGTCTGATTGAAGGATTTAACCTTTTCATTCATGGAAAAAGCAAAAGAAGGGTAAAAAAAACAAGACAAAACCATTACAGAAATAGATTAACAATGTTTAAATTCCTGTCAATGGCAAGAACACAAAGTGTGGATTGAAAAAGGTGTTCATTTATTATATCTTTATTTATTTTTTATACATTATCAAAATAGCAAAATATTTTTTGTATATTTTCTCTGCTGAGTCTGTAAACAAACTAATAAAAAATAAACAATTGTAATCAAACCTTATTGTTTTTGCTTAGCATACATAACAGCGTTACATAATACTATAATGTATTTATATTAAATCAGCTTCTTCATATTCTTGCCATGTTTTAAAACAAATTTAGATATAAAATAATTCCATTTAAATAAAATAAAAGTAATTCCCTGTTTGACGCTGAATAACACTCAGGAAAACAAGGTGTTGTACTTTTCTGGTTGGTGATCTGTGGTTCAGTCCGACATCAATATTCTTTCTTGACAACATCAAATACAAAATAGAGACACAAATAAACCTCTACAGCTGAAATACACTCGGAAAAAACAGGATATTTACTTTTATTTGCTTTTCATCAATATTTTTGGTTTGTATTTTTTTATGAAAAACAGATAATCTGTCATCTATTTCTTCCACAGGACCATCTAATGAACGAAATCAACACGTCATTGTTTGTTAATCAGAAACTATTTCCGTCCCCGTTGGAGACGGTGTCCCAGAAGTCCCTTTGATCCGTCTTCCTCGTAGCGTAGCCGTCACATTAGCTCGGTGTCGATTGCTGCTCACTGTATGACACTCGTTGACCCTTTTGTGTGTCCTGTTTGTCCCTATCTGTCTCTCCTGAAAATTATGTTTTATTTATTATATTAATCAGTTAAGCTAGTTCAGTTCTCATAAGCCTATTTCCTGCTATTTCCTGTTCATAAGAGCTG
Source organism: Alfaro cultratus (assembly GCA_903066825.1). Classification (NCBI taxonomy): domain Eukaryota; kingdom Metazoa; phylum Chordata; class Actinopteri; order Cyprinodontiformes; family Poeciliidae; genus Alfaro; species Alfaro cultratus. The sequence continues at coordinate 15,614 of CAEFZX010011571.1, read as the reverse complement.
TTTTGTTCTAAAGGTTTCTAATAACTGACTAAAGTTGTGCATCATTTTAATTAATTATCATATTAATAATTTAAATAAATTTAAATATTTTTCACAGATTTGTTGTACAGTAAAGGATATTTCTGCTGCTTTTGATGATTAGGTCTGACAGCTTGTGAAAAACTTAAATTCCGTTTCTCGACTAATTAAAACATTTTTTTAATTATATTGAAATAAATATGTAAGTAAAGATAAATGTTAGGAATTTTACTGTATAGTAAATCAAATTGAAATTTGGTTGCAGCTTCTTTTGAAGATAGATTTTTCTATTTATGCAATCAAAACATGAATTAATTCAGCTGTCTGATTTATATTTTTTACCATATTTATTTGTTTGTTAAGTTTTTACAGTCATATCGAGTAAGTCAGAATATGTGTTCAGATCAGGCTTGATCATCAGATTAAAATCACATTTTTAAAATAAAAATTTAAACAGCTTTTGAACACATTTCTCATTTTATTTAAGTTATTTGAAATTTTTTTTTTTCTTTTCTAACAGAAGTTAAGATGAAAGCTTTGTGAAAAATAGATGCATCTGAAAGAAATTTTAAATATTTTCAGCTGCAGATTATGTTGAATTTAGGACTTGAGACTTGTTATGGACTAACTATTTTATTGAAACAGTAATTGAACCCTTGTGGTTTTAAGACAGTTTTTGTTTTAGATCACTCTGTTTTGTTAATGTTACAAAGCTTTGAATGTTGAGTTAAACAGGATTTTTCACCAAGGATGTTCACCAAAGGGCTACAATCCATCCCATTATATCTTTAGGGTAGGGCTGGATAACGTATCACGATATAAGTGTTTCATATTAGTCGATATCCATAATTGTCTATTGATTATTATTATTTACTTTAAATATCTGAAAAGCTGTCAAACTGGTACATGGTCTTCCCTGTTTTATTCACAGTTTTTACAACCTGTTTCTTATTTTTAAGCACTTATGAGGCACAATGGTGGAACTTTAAATTGCTGCTGTGTCAGTTACTCAGCAGGTTGTTGCTAAGTAACCAAAGAGAAAGTGAGTTACTAGGTAACCAAAGAGTGAGTGAGTTGCTCGGTAACCAAGGAGAGAGTGAGTTGCTTGGTAACCAAAGAGAGAGTGAGTTGCTAGGTAACCAAAGAGAGTGAGTTGCTTGGTAACCAAAGAGAGAGTGAGTTAGTTGATTCCACCAACCTTGCCTTGCTGGCTGTGAGAGGTTGAGCAGCTAAAGCGTTTCCTCTGGATCAGAGTTCAGTGAATATTCTACATATTGAATATTATTAATATTTCAGCTGTATTATCTATCGCGTGTCTATCACAATATTTATTCACTGCATAAACAACATTTGACCAAGTATTTTTGCCTAATTTCTAGCGCAAATATCTTAGCACTCTTGAAATAAGTCTAAAGTAACTTATGAATAACTTTTTAGAAAGATATAGGAACTTGTTTCAAATAAATAATTCCTTAATATTGATTTCTTTTTTTAAAAAAAGCACTTGTTCCATTAAGTAAAATAATCTGCCAATGGAACTAATACTTTTTCATAAATATTCAAGAATTTAGGACTTAAAACAAGCTCCTATTTCTTGCTGAAAGTTAGTTGTAAGTTAGTTTTGTCTTATCTCAGGTGTGGAAACTAGACAAAAATACTTTAGGGTCATCTTTTACTGGGAGTCTCCCAGGAAGCAACAGTCATCATCACCACTTTATTTACTTTTTATTTTTTTGCGAGTTTCCTCACCGCCTACTTTGAGACGCTCTCTCTTTGCCACCGAGCGGCCATGAGGTCAGTGACCTCTACATTAAATAACAGATCAGCCGTGCATCCTGTAGATCGCGTCAGATGATATTTTTAGCCTGTAATCTTAGTGGGAATTGAACACAACACCAAACCGCAGCAGGTGTGACTTATCGATCCAGAGAACAAACACGCTGCCTTTCAGAGGCTTACGCTGAGTTCAAGCACACTTTGTCCAACCATCCTGTCACTCGCTTTAAGCCGTTTCACATTTCTTTCCTGCACTATTCGTCACAGTAAATATTTGGTCCTCCAGGCGCCTCGGAGACGGAGCGAAGGCTCCATGAGAAGTTGTTCCAGGACTACAACGTGAAGGTCAGGCCGGCTCGCCACTGGAAGGAGCGGGTGACGGTGCGCGTGGGGATGACGCTGTCCCAGCTCATCGGCTTGGTAAATATCCAGCAAAACCAATAGAAACCCTCACTTATTACTGGTTTAAGATGTGTATACAGGAGAGTTGGGACTCTATTAGAAACACTTATTGAGTTAATTTCAGAGTTGGTAATTACACTACAAAAACAAAATCTTTCCTTTTGGTTTAGGTTTTAGTGCAAATAGAAGCTTTTTAGAGTAAATAATTTGTTAATATTGATGAAAAGTTGTAGTTTTCCTGACAGATTATTTTACTTTGATTATTTCCGTGTTGTAAATGAAACAATCTGCCAGTAAAACCAGTACTTTTCATCAATAGTAAGGAATTATTGACGTTAAACAAGCTTCTATATCTTGCTTAAGTTAGCTTTGTCTTACTGTTTGTGTGCAAAGATATTTGTACTACAAACTAGACCAAGTAAAATTTTGTGTTTTAGAATGTTAAACTTCAGAGAATAAAAAAACATTTTCATTATTCTAAAATCTAAAAACAAAGTGGAAAGTGTTGTTCTTTCATTTAAAAAGCTTAACAATTGTCTTGTAGTAGATATTGTAAACATTTTGCATGTAGCTTTTGTGGCACTAAACAAATTTGATTTAGCTAGATGGATGGAAAAAAAAGGCTCTCAGGATTGTAAAGGTTACTGACAATCTTCTAAAAAGAAAAGGAATGATAAGTAATCTCACTCTGAAGGATACAAGCTTTGGAAATATTACCAAAGAACACAAAGTTCTGTCCTACTGGCACAGAGGAGTCATACAGCCTGTTAGAAGCAGGGAAACCAATAATGTTGGTGTCATGTAAAAAATGTTTTTAAAGCGGTACAGTTTTTTCCTGCTAAATAAATGTGCAAAAGTATGACTAGAAAGTGTATTTTTCTGATTATACAAAACAATATATTATGACAAAGTACATTTAGATGTCAACAGCATACATCAACGAGCATGAATGTTTTCCTTTCTTTCCTGCTACAGAATGAAAAGAACGGCGAGATGACAACAAATGTGTTCATGAATCTGGTATGGACATTAAAACACTTTTCTGTAACACCAACACACTTTCTGACTCCCAAAGCGAAAGGGATCCACCACTAGACGAACATGCTGGCCTAAATATGTTGTAATTTATGCATTAACCTGAAAGTTGTTGTTTATCATACATAAAAACTCATAATTACTTCAAAATCTTTATTATATTTATTGCTTACAGAGGTTGCATTTTATATATACACAAAATATTTGTTGAACCAAACAAATGTGATTGACTTTTGATCTACTGTTTACCATATTAGCTATAGCTAACAGTGTTAGAAGGAGCTAACAGCATTAGCAGGAGCTAACATGGAATCTAAACAAATCAGTGGGTAATGAATGGATCTTTAAAGTGTCAATGAAGCATCTTTAAATCTTTGTAACACAGAACAAAGCACAAAAATTACCGTTCAGAGAGAACGGAGCTAGCGTTAGCATGTAGCATACATCATCTATCCAACATGGTGATGTCTGCAGCAATATTTTCTTTAAATTTAATAGAAAACTTAACAACTTTCGGTATTTTTCGCTGTATTGTTTTCACATCTGAAGAGAATATTTATCAAAGTTAATTGTTACAACTAGTTGTGGATCCCTTTAATTGTTGTAGGGTCAATGTAGATAGAAGAAACAAGGGAGTGAATTTCCCGCCAAACAATTCAGAAATGTTGAGATTAATCTCAGAAAATTTGTAGAAAAAACAAGGACTTTTCTGAAATTGAAAGTCGAAAAGATTCTAGAAATTTTCTTTAAAAAAACTTGTAACTTTCCATTAGAGATTTGAAAAGTCAAAAATGTTAAACTTTTGGAAATTTTCAGAGTTTCTGCAGTTGAAAAGTTTTGACTTTTTTCACTCAGGAATTTCCGAGTTTTTTTCTAGTAAATATCTAATATTTTTTTGTGGAAATTTATTCCCATGTTTTCTTTCTACAATGGGAATACTAGAGTATTGTACTTTGTAAAACTTAATTGTACTTTGTAAAACTTAATAATACAGTGTAAAACTTCAATAAATTTAACTAATTGGTTTAATCTCTGATCAGGGTAGCCAACACTGACATCAGTTACTCAAAAAAATATCTGGTCTTTTGTTTTCTTTTTTTCCATTTCAATCCTGTCTTCTGTTTTTCCTGCATCCATCCCAGAACTGGACAGACTACAGGTTGTCATGGAAACCGGAGGAATACGACAACATTGCTGTTGTGAGGATTCCTCCCAATAAGGTGTGGCGTCCTGACATCTACCTCATAAACAAGTGAGTGGCGTGTCTCCACCAACACAATAACCCATCATGACTGAGGCAACAGGTTTGATACAATAAATAGATTATTGATTTTATGCATAAAGTGTGTGTAAAGATCTCACGTTTGTCTTTACTCCTCCACACAGTCATGATGGGCAGTTTGACGTGGCTCTGTACGTCAACGTCTTGGTTTACAGTAACGGTATGGTCTCTTGGTTGCCACCTGCCATCTACCGTAGCTCCTGCTCCATTGAGGTATAAAATTAATCTATCCTATGAATGAATAGTTTGTGTCTATCAAATCCTAATTTTCTTGCTTCTTGCTACAAAAATTTGAAAGCTTGTAAACAGGCTAGAACTAGCTTGAGACAAAAATGTAGCTTCTTTTTGATGGTAAATAAAAGTATATTGTGTTTTGTTCTGTTATATAATCTGTAGGTGGCATATTTCCCATTTGATTGGCAAAACTGCAGCATGGTTTTCCGCTCGTACACCTACGACGCTTCAGAGGTCGACCTGCAGGTCTACCTTGATGAGAACGGGACAGAAATCCATGAGATCGTAATCGATAAAAATGCTTTCACAGGTTTGTTCCAAACAGACATTTATCTAAACCCATTATTAATTTCTTTGACATGTTGGCATGTCTTTTCCTTCGCCACAGAGAATGGAGAATGGGCCATACGTCACAAACCAAGCAGGAAGAACATTGGAGATGATCTGTACGAGGACATCACCTTCTACCTCATCATAGAGAGGAAGCCTCTCTTCTACATCATCAACATCATCGTTCCCTGCATCCTCACCAGTGTGTTGGCTATATTCGTCTTCTACCTGCCTCCTGGAGCAGGTCAGCATGTTTGGCATGAGATTAATACAGAAACTGATGCTTTAGACCTTTTACAAAACATCGCCTAATCACGTTGAGGAACGGGAGAATTGAACGTAACAGCTGAGATTGTTTTCCAAAGTAGTTTTTGCCAAAATAGTTTCTACTGCTGAGCTAATTTGTCTGTGGAAGTAGCACACTTATTTGGTACAACAGCCATTGTAGATAGTAAAAAGAGGGGTAAATTTCCATCAAAAAATTCTGAAACTTTTTAGAAACAATTTTTATATTACAAAAAAACAAGGAAATTTCAGGGTTTCAAAAGTTGAAAATAAGCTAGAAAAAAACAGACATTTTGAGATTGTCAGAAATTTTCTAGAAAAAACATTGAAAAGTCTGAGTTTGAAAAGTGAAAAATTTGCTGGAAAACAACTCTGAAATTTTCTAAAAAACCTGGAAAGTCTCAAAAGTCAAAACTTTTCTGACTTTCAAAACGCAGACATTTCTGGCAGAAATGTACTCCTCTATTTTTCTACCAACAGTGTCCTTGATGTGCCATCGTAACTTGGTGTTACGATGGCACATCGTAACCAATGTTTACAAAAGTTGGAAATAGCTAGCTCAAAAACCGACCACCAACTTTCCCTGAATTTACTCCACATGATTTAAACTACTTTGCCATAAATGACACATGCTACATGGTGCAGACACTCTGTCTGTGCCGATGAATATTTGACCAGTTGGAGGCTCTCAGATTGTGACGAGGCCTTTGGACTTTTAGCCAAAGATGATGATTCCATTATTAGGTTTGGAAAAGAAAAAAAAGGGCACTTTAAAATCAGACTTGCTCTCTTTTATAGCAAATATGAACACTGTTTGGAGCTATTTATTCTGGCTCTAATAAGGATTTCCAGCTTGTGTATAAATCCTAACTAGGTTTTTTATTCTTCTGTTTCCAGGGGAGAAGATGACTCTCTCCATTTCTGTCCTGATTGCTCTCACTGTCTTTATGTTGCTGCTGGCCGACAGAGTCCCTGAAACTTCACTGGGCATCCCTATTATCGTCAACTATGTCATGTTCACCATGATCCTGGTCACCTTCTCCGTCATCCTGAGCGTCGTCGTCCTCAACCTGCACCACCGAACGCCCAGCACCCACATCATGCCAAACTGGGTTAGAAAGGTAAGAATTGCCTTTATGTTGACACTTTGCAACTACGTCACTTAATCACGTCGAGGTGCAATGATGGACGTCGTAAATTAGGAACAGGACTATTGAACGTGATTGTTTTTCCAAGTTGTTTTTTCCAATATAGTTATAGTTTCTGCTTGTTCAAGTTGAGCTAAAGTAGCACACATAGTTGGGGCTAATAGACGGCAGTGGTTACAGAAGTTGGAACTGGCTAGCTAGCTTAACTTGGGGGCCCCTAAGAGCACCAAGCTAGCATGATAAATTATATACATATATTTCAATAAATCTACTAATAATATGGAATAATAGTAAAGAATACTGTTACTGTGTAACAGTAACAGTATTCTTTTTGGAAAATTGATTTCTTTGTTATTTTTATAGCTGTTACACAAATAATAGTCTGTTGCCACTGTTGGGTAAAATATAAGATGTCAAACATTTTGACCTGTTTTCTGTAAATTTAGTGTATATTAGCTGAAAATATCACAGTTTACTTTAGTACAACTCTGTGTTTGTAGTTTGCAACTCCTGTAAACTTAGAACCAACAGCCATAATAACACTGGTGTGATGTAAGCTAATTACAAATTATGCTAATGATAGATGGTATGTCACACACACAGAATGGGTTAGGAATGATAAGGAATCTGGTGTTGACTTGTTGGTATGAGGGTCCCCCAAAAAATCGGCTTCGGGCCCCAAACAGACTTGGGCCGGCCCTGACTCCTTCCTACATGTTTGGTCATTTGTTCACATCGATGACTTGTCATAAACACCGTTTCACTGTTTGACTTAAAACTTTAGATGCTAACCAGTTTTGTTCATACATGCTACGCTACATGGTGGTGCGGCATTGTCTCCATGGTTACTAAAGATTAGACACATGCAATAATGCAAATATCTGATTGCATCATACTTACTTATAAAGCATATGAACGTTAATCTTTGTACTTTGTAAAAAGTCCACAAGTACACTGAGGTCTGCTAGTCCTTCCTGCTAGCCAGTGCCGCCATCTTCATTAAAAGTTACACAAAAAAATAACAAGTTTAGTTTGCATACTTGTCTGTTTGCAGCCGATCAGATAGCAACTACGAACATTTTACAGTGAAATAAACTGAATAAAAGTGATGCTAGGCTACAAATCTAATGCATCATGGCGGATGTCCCACTTTCTGAAAAGTGTAATGTTACATGTAAAGGGTCAGTACCAATTTAAAAATCCCATTTCACACACCTAAATTTGCAGGTGTTCATTCACATCCTGCCCAGATACATTGGCATGATGAGACCAAACCCAGAAGAACCTTTACTGGAGAAGGACTCTGAGAAGGACGACACATGGTCCCGTGGTTTCAGTGGACGTCAACCTGGAGGAGAGTACTTCTTCCGCAAGATCAACCCTGATCTTGTCTTACCATGGAGAGGGAGGTAGGGTTATGCTTAGGAAGGTCTAACGTCAAAGAAAAAGCTAATTTTTAGATTAAAGGAGTCCTTTTATGTAAAATTCACATTTTGGACATTTATTTGCTTCCATTTAGGTCTCTACTGCTTACGAAAATAAAACTTTTTTGGCAATAAATAATGTTTTTTGGTGTCTGGAAAGCGAGCTGTTTTAAAATCCTCCCGACACTTTGCTGTTACCTAGCAACCCAGCCAAGCACAGCACTGTTACCTAGCAACCCAAGTGGAACTCCAGCACATTTGATGAGCTGGTTTTCAAATTCAGTTCAAAAATATTTTATTGACCCCAAAAGTAAATTGAATGATGTTGTAACTCATTAATTCAAGTCTTCTACGAGTTATCGTTGACAGTGATGGCTGTTGGCAGGAAACATTTCCTGTAGCAGTTTATATTATTAGTGAATCTGAAGACGCCTCTGACTGAAAATACTCTGTTTTCCCAAAACAGTCTCATGAAGAGGATGGTCAGGGTTCTCTATCATTTTTATGATAAATCCTTCTTTGCATCTTCATCTCCATAATCCATTTTATTTATGCTATTTACCGCTGCATGCGCTGTACAATGACTGCTGGAAAAGGCAAGTGCTTTGTTGTTGACTTACCATCCAGAAACCACTTGCTGCCTTCTTGTTGGGTGTGCAGGAGGCTCCACGTCTGCTTTTCAAAGATGTATTATTGTATAATTTTGCATCTTTTTGTAGCCATTTTCATGTGCGAGTGTAAACGTTGATTTGGGAGTCAGCAGCAGCTTATTAGGATTTAAAGTAACAAGACGTCCTCAAACAGAAAATAGTCTGAAATAACCAGACTGAAATCTCATTATCTACAAATGATTTTGTGTAAAAAATGTAAGAAACATGTTTTATAAAATTGACAGACGCATCCTAACTTTTAAAATTTCTGAATTTGTAACTCAGCCTACTTTTTGGGATTTGTTTGAAATGCAATCAAAAAAGCTTATTTCATTTGTACATGTTTATTTTAAAGATAAAAAGTCACAGCTGACTTCACTGTTGAAAAAAAAATAAATAAATCCTGAGACTTGCCACTTGACTCTGGCATCAGAAGCATTTTGGCGCTCTCGTGAGCCCGGCCCGGTTCCTCGGCATCTCCCGCCCCGTTCCAGAGGCATCAGATTCAGCCTCAGCTAAGCCCCACACTCCCATTGACAGTCGCCAGCCACTAAGCCTCTATTTAGGTTGGGCATTAGGGGGTAATCCCACTGAAAGGAGGTGGAGGGTGGCGAAAGAACAGAAAGGGAGAGATGGCCGCCATTGTTGAGTGATCGGGCCACAAGAGGCCTGATGTTCAATGGAGTAGAAACAAAGAGCTTTCATCGACGTATCTGCATTTTGCTTCTGCTGTTTAGCCTGCGAGGCAATCAGACTGAAGGTATTTTGGTTGATTTGACCTTTTTGTGTGTTTTAATGTGGTAGAAACGGTGGAAAAAAGTGTTTTTTTCATGTCCAGAAGGTTGACAATAAAATGTCCCAGAAGATATTGAGATAAACGATAATATTGTTGTTTTGAGACTAGTTTCAATTTCAAGTAATATAAAGTTAATGGCATAATAATGCAAGAACACAACTTTAAATTCTAATGAACATTTAACATTGGAATATCCAAATAGATAAACGACAAATAATATGAATTATGAAGTTTCTGTAGATTAATAAATTATTCTTCAAAATAGAGCCAGTTGAGACCAAAACACCAGACTGAACTCTGGTGTCAAGTTTTTGGTAGAAAGAGAAAAATTATAAATCATGCAAATGGAAATTGTTTGAGTTTGTTTTAATTTATCAACCGATTAATTGATTTAGTGTCGGTGTCGAGTGTTCTGTGCAAAATTTAAATTTACTGGTCTTTGAGAGAGTGAACCTGAACTATCGTCAATATATTACTTGAAAATGATCTCAAAAAAACTAATTGTGTCCTGAATGCACAATTAGCTTTCCTGGTTCTTCATCATTCGATTCCTGAAACGCTTTTATTTCTTTGAATGCATTCCGGTTGTATAAGTGTGCGCACACCTGTCACAGTGAGGCCATTTATTATACAGTCTCTGTGTGTAGTGTACAGTTACACGGCGTTCGTGGTGGCAAAGTGTGGCACCAGCAGGAGGACGGGGTCAGACGAGCCAGACGCGCAGAGACAGTGCGACAGCACATGAATGAAGCAGCTGATTGAAGGGTGATGTGTGTGTTTGTAGATTAGTGAAAAGGAACAGTTAATAGTGCTATGCGTCCTGCATACCGGCCACATTCAATACCGCAGATTGCTGGAGAGCTGAACATTGTGATTACCTGGGTTTGAGACGAAACTTAAAAGGTAAAACCCACCCTAATGTTTAGAAATTACAGGCGAGCCGTTAGCTAAACACACACACTTTTAAAAAGCGAGAATTTAATTACTCTGTGTTTTCTTAAGTATTATATTTTAACATATATTTAAGGTCAATTTAATTATAAACAGGGTTTTATGTGTAATTATGCCATGTTTTTTCACTGTTATAATTAATGTTGTGTATTTTAGCTGTTTAATTTAACAACTTCATTGGGAGCCATTGCTCTGTAGTTTGTTTAAGGTTATTTATGGTATTTTTATTTAATGTAAAGGGGCAGAAGCTGCTGGACTGATGTGAACCACAAGCTTGATTTTTCTCTCTTGTTAGAATAAATATAATAAGTCTGTGTGTGTGTGCGTGCATGCATGCGTGTGTGCGTGTGTTGTGAAAAGGCCTGCCGCAATAAATCAATTAATCACATGATAAATTAAAACAAATTCTCTATTTTCCAATTGCATGATTTATCATTTTTCTCTTTTTACCAAAAACTTGTTTTCAAAGGGTTTCTGTCTGGTGTTTTGGTCTCAACCAGCCCTTTTTTAAGGACAGTTATATTTACAGAGACTTCATATTTAATTTTATTTGTTGCTTGTTTTGTTTTGTTTATTTATTTTTATATTCCAATGTTGAATGTTCATTAGAATTTAAATTTGTGTTCTTGCATCATTATGCCACCATGGTAATTACCATTATTTGAATATAGTTTGAAAACAACATTATTATCGCTCATTGGAATAACTTCTGGGACAATTTATTGTCAGCCTTCTGGATCTGGTGTCCAAATTGGGGTTACCAATATGAGTAAGAAACACTTTTTCCCACCGTTTCTACCAAATTAATACACAAACAGGCAAAATTAACCAAATTACTTTTGGTCTGATTGCTTTGCAAGCTAAACAGCAGAAGTAAAATGCAGATACGTCAATGAAAGCTCTTTGTTTCTACTCCACTGAACATCAGGCCTCCTATGGCCCGATCACTCAACAATGGCGGCCATCTCTCCCTTTCTGTTCTTTCCTCACCTTCAAAAAAAGTTGATGGAAACACGGCTAATGTTTATTGGATGTGCACTGAATGTACAGGACCATTAATTACAGTAAAACCTGGTTAAAAATACATTTAAAAAAGGCAAAGTCCATGATTAATGCAGGATATTTACATGAAAAAATCTTGTATGTTTCCTGATATACAGGAAGGATTCTGGTGTTTGAATAATTCCTTATGTATAAAAATCAAATGCTTCCACCTGCACTTTGTTTGGTTTACACTTTGTTTTTGAAGGAACAGCTGTGACTGGAAGAATCCTCCAGAGGTCAATGCATCACATAAATGTTCCCTCAAAGGCACCAACTGCATGGGGGCAACACTGAGTCCGTCATGGTTGCCTCATGCAGGACAGATAAAGTCACTGATGGTATGCAACAGTGCTATGCTGCTGCGTCATGACATAAATCACAGCTTATGGAGCCTGTGAACGGTGGTGTGTGTCAGTTTTAACCACACACTGTGTAGACTGACAGTTATTACACAAACAAGTCAAAAAACGTTGGAAATTGTCAGAGATTTGAGATCAAAATACTTTTGCTAGCGTATAAATCACTGAATGGCTACTGGAATGTAATATTTGTTTTGTTAAAGTACCTACTGGTTGGACTTTGCTATACAAACAAGTTTGACTTAATGTTAACATTTCTGACAAGTCTTAGCTTAGCATGCTAACATTTGATAGTGAAAATAATAAATATTGTCAACGTTAACATGTTGTCAACTTACTAGCGATCTATTCATAACAACATGCTAACTTAGCTAAACATGTTATGTTCAAATGAGTTTCCTGTGATAGAATTTTATGCTAATATGCAAAATTTTTATGCTGGGATTTATCATAATTTATCAGTTTTGATTTTGTTGTGGTCTGAATTCTAACTTAAATGTTTGTTTAACTGAAACAACACAGAAAGTCATCACATTAAATCTGCTAACTGTGACAGAATTTTAATGGATTACGTTTAACTCGCATGCTAGCTGGTATGCTAATCTTACATGCTAAGTACTGTTCGGATGTATCAATTTGTATGTACAGTCAGATGTTTTGTTATCAAAATCTTAATAATGTTCATTCAATTGATACCATACAAAAAACTAACCACAGTTACTTTAACACGGTATGTTACCGCTAACTGTCAAGTTTTATCTTAGTTTTGATACTATTACTTGTGTTTTGAGGCCAAAATTTCCACCATTATTCATTCAGGTGATACAGCACCAAAAATTCATTAAATTAATATGATGATGGGGTAGTAAGCTAAGGTAGCTAAGCTAAGCTAGCCACATTTTGGGCTAGCTTAGCCATTCCATTCCTCACTCTTTCCCTTTGTGCATTTATTTCAGGTGTGAGAGCACAGTGCAGCTCCAGCAGCTCCCGGACTCGGACCAGTTCTGCCTGATCCTCCCTCCCAACCTGAAGTCGGCCATCGATGCCGTGACCTACATAGCCGAGCAGCTGAAGAAGCAGGACACAGACGATTCGGTGAGTGTTTGGGCCGTACGAGTGGCGGATTGTAAAGAAGTACATTTACTTTAGTACTGAAGTTAAGTTAATTTTTTGAGTATCTTTATTTGATTATTTATTTTTTGGGAACTTTTAACTTTCGACTGCACTACATTTTGAGGAAGCTTGTTCCTTTGACTCAGAAAGACTGTAGTTTGCTGTTAGCTCAGTGTCTGATGTTGGTAAGTTTCTATGTTAATTATGGCGCCATTTCATTACCAGTGTTGCTGTTTGTGGGGAGAATCTCCTCGTTTTATTCCTTCTTATTGGATTTAGTATGTTTTAAATTATGACAATAATAGAAAAAGAAAATATTTGTCACTTTTTATTTACATTTTTATGCTTAAGTTTGTAGAAATGGCGTATGTGGGCCGTCGTAGACAGAAAAAATTTCTGCCAAAAAACTTTGATACTTTGAGATTAATCTCATAACTTTTCTGGAAGAAAAAATGTTAATTTCTAATTTAAAAGTCAAAATTTGTGAGAAAAAAAATTCAGAAATTTTTATATTGATCTCAGAACGTTTCTAGGAAAAAAGGGGGAAATTTCTAAGTTTCAGAAGTTGAAATATGTTGACTTTTGAAAATCTTTGGAAAGTTTGAGTTTCAAGTTGTAAACTAAAAACAATCCAAAAGCCTGTTTTGGACTTTTTGAACTAAAAAATTTCCAATTTGTAAGAAAACACTCAAATTTTTAGATTAATCTCTGAAATTTTCAAGAAAAACTTTGTGAACTAAGACATTTCAAAGTTTTTTCTTGAAAATTTGAAAGATTAATCTCAAATTTTCAGTGTGTTTTCTCACAAATTGGACATTCCACGATTTAAAAAAGTGGAAAATATTGGAGTTTCTTTTTGGTGGAAAGTTTTTTTTCTTCCTACAATGACCCTAATATGCTGAAGTAGAAGTTCTTACAGAGTTCTCTAAAAGCACTAAGAGAAAATATTAAAAAATGTATTGATATTAGAAAACACAATTTGTACTTTTGAGTATTTTCATATGTAACTATTTATGTATTTATTTGCACCTGAGGAAAGTTTTAACTGAACCACTTTTACTTGTATTTGAGCAAGCTTTAACCATGAGTATCAATATTTTAGTGAAGTACTAGAGCCGAGGACTTTATCCACCATCAGGCCCAAACCAGCTCTGATTTGTGGCGCTGAATGGAGCCGAGTCAGCGCTAACAGGAAGTACCGTTTGTGTTCCAGATGACAGGAGACTGGCAGTTCATCGCCCTGGTGGTGGACCGCCTCTTCCTGTGGCTGTTTGTCATCATCACCACCCTGGGAACCCTGGCCGTGTTCCTGGATGCTAGTTTTAATTACACACCGGACAACCCGTTCCCATAAAGGACAGCATCGCTAAAACACGCTGTGCAGGTCAAACGCTCCTCTGGTCGGACTTTCCTTGACCAAACTGTTCTGTTTGGTTCTGGTCAGCTTGTTTTGTGAAGTTGCCTTTCTCTGAAAAGTAAACAGATGCCAAATGTTGAATCAAATGTGTTATTTTTCCACAATTTATGTATTCAATCCAGTTTTATGGTGCCAAAAACTAGAATTTTGTGCATTTTACACTTAAAACTCACTGGGTGTAGTTTATATTTGCATCCAACAGAGGGCAGTGTATATATTTTAATCAAGGCTGCAGCAGCCAAGGGAGCCTCTGTAGTGCTGTTTCATGTTTTATTGCCGCACTTCTGTTGTGTTTAAGAAAGCCACATTCTGAAGCAGGGATTTTACTATTATTATAATAATAGTAATAGTTATTTAGTGTTTTTAATGGATTTTGAGTCAGATCCAACCGAAAACTGCAGTTTTATTTGATAAAATCTTTAAAGGGATTTACTTTCCTGTTCCTTTGGTTTTGTTTGAGATACCAGATTACAGTCTGGAAGAAACTGGAGAAATTTACAAGTTAAAATCTCAAACATGGCGTTTCTTATTACTGATTCTCGAAAGTGTACATGTTTTAAAATAGAAACCATTTTACTGTTAGTACAAAACTCCCACTGACATCCACAGACCATGTTAAATCAGCCCAATGTTGCTACTCTGTGTTGCTACAATAATTAGCTTTAGTTGCTGCTTTTTTCCTCTGTGTCTGAGCAAAATTAAAGCGATAGCGTTAGGCAGGATCTGCAGTATAATCTGAATTTTAACTTCCCTTCCATCCACAGCATGTGTAGCATTAGCTTAAAGTAGCTTTTTAGGACAAATTTATGCAGGTTTATTCATGTAACGAACAAAATAACATTTTGACAACTACATGTGTTACGGCCCGACTCAGATGACCGCAACAAAACATAGGTAGGACACGGCAACCAGAAACATTTTTAGCCCTTCAGAGGCATTTATTAAAGAAAACGATTGCCTAGGGGAGCAATGGACGGCAGCCCAAGACGTGATAAACCAGCGCTCCCTCAGCCTGGTCCTTCCCCAGTCATGGACCCAGTTGGCCCCCACAACGTGTCCAGCGATCTGCCGGCGCCGCCTCTGAGACCGGATCTCGGCTGGGCCTGGATCTTACATCGGCCATGATCTCATGAGTGGAACGGCGCTCGTTATATACAATCCAGGTGGCCACGTAATCAGAAGCGCCTCCCACAATCGAGGACCTTGTTTGACATGGCGACACACAGGACCGCACACACAGGACCGCACAGGACCGCACAGCAGCGCACAGCAGCGCACAGCAGCGCACAGCAGCGCACAGCGGCGCCGTCGCAACATTAATGTTAAGTTAAAAGAAAAACGTTTATGTGG
>CAEFZX010011569.1:0-68747 GCA_903066825.1 Alfaro cultratus | reverse complement strand
GCTGCCTCAGCTTTAATTGGTGTCAGAATATAATCCATAATCTATACAGCAAGTAATAAAAAGTCTCATTTACCAACATAAATATTGCAAATATCTCCAAATTAGTACCAGAAACATTGCAAAATATCAGGAAAAGTAACACAAAATCCTGGAGAGACTGAAAATATGTTCAGTAATATTTCATTTTAAATATTAGGTTGATCTGGTCTGGACCCGGAGCCGGATCCTCATAATGAATCCGCAACCAGGAGGCACCTGGAACAACAGCAAAAAGGACAAATTAATCAGGTAAAAACCAGGTAACAAGCTTTCATCAGAGTCTCACCTTTTTGGACAGTGTAACCGGGAGACACCACAAGCTCCGCTCCCACGCTGTGATTGATTGGCTCCCCTGCCTTCGATCGCCCCGCCCCCAATTTCTGCAGAACCTGAGCCAGAACCAAACCATCCACACCTACAACAACTCCTGGATGAACCCAAAGGGGTGTAAGAGTTAATTCAAGAAATTGACCACAGTCATGTTTGAATTACTTAGGAAATGACAAAGATGTAAGTTAGAGTGAAAATGTGAGGAGTTCAAGGGAGAGAGGAAATTAGTTTATTGCTGTTATCCATTCACTAACAGTTCAAAATAGCTTTAAATACAAGCTGATCCTCCATTTTGTAACCAGTTTATAATCAGTGATCATCAGAAGAATATGACGGCCATGGGGGGGAAAAAAAATCTGACTTTAATCTCATTATTCTGAGTTTTTCTCTCAGAAGATGAAACTCAGAAATTTGACTTTTTTTCTCAGATTTCTGACTTTTGATCTCAGAATCATTTCTTAGATATTACTTTTCCTCAGAATTAGGATTTTCCTCTAAATTCTGATTTTATTTTATTTTTTTTTCAGAAATAAGATTTCCCCCCCACCCCCCAAAATTATGATTTTTCTCTCTCTCAGATTTTTGACATGTCATCTCAGAAAATTAAAGTCAGAATCATTATTCATCATGGTTAAACTTGACTATCTGTAGGAGTCTTAAGTTCCAGTTGATGGTCAGACTTCCTCAGGACGCTGTAGTAATCTGTCTGGGTGGAGCAAAGCGTCCGCGCCGTCTGATTGGCCACGCCCTGAGCCGTAATCATGGTCTCGAATTTAGACAAGGCAGCTCCACCAATCACAGCGTCGTAAATCTGCTTTCTGCCCTCTGATAGGCCCGGCGCCAGGTTCGTCATCTCCAGCAGCATTCCACCTGCCGGAATCAAAAGTGATGCGTTCTCGGTCAGTTTCTGCCATTTAGCAGCTTTTAATATGAATTTTAACACCAAACAACTTGACTCCAAAGGAGTTATTATTTCAAAATACGTTTAATCTTTGCTGAGCAGTTTGGGGTGGCAGAAAAAGCAGTTATTGTCCGCTAATGGACTGAATGTAAGTGCAAAAAGCAGCAGCCAAAGTCTTAATTAAACTACAAGATCTTCAGAAAGTCTTGGACACTGTTGACAAAGACCATTGTGGTGGATTCTTTAAAATGCAGAATAAAAATGCCTGAAAAACACCAATCCACTTGTAGACGCTTTGATGTCCCAGTTTTCCTGAACTCCTCATTGAGATGTGTGCACCACAGATGCTAATGAGGCTAACGTTAGCCCAGCGAACCACTGCAACGTCGGAATTTAACAAATGCCAACTCGTTTCAACGATTCCAAACGACGGTAAGCACTAATATATATGCTGCTGGAGCTGCTCAGCAGCAGCAGCGCTGGAGCTCCTTCATGTTTGAAGGAGTTTATTATAAGGTTTGTACATAATTAATTTTTTCAGATCATTTCTTGCCAAAAAGCACAAACTGACCGATGGCATACATTTATTTAAAATGTTTTATTTTATTAAAATGTCAAATGCTTAGAATGAGTCATATATACCCAACTTCACGTTTTGGCTTCTCTACAAAAAAGACCTTTTTTTTGTCCCACTTTCCCAGATTTGAAAGTTTAAGAACAAAGAATAAAGTTCAACATAGTAAATAATATTCATTATTGGAAAACCCGTCTCCAAACTTCCATATGTTTAAATATCAAACGATTAAAATAAAAATTAAAGTTTAAATTCTTCCTTAAGATTTTGTATTTCAAATGTTTTTTATTCCAGACTGCATAATTTTATAAAATAAGAGGAAGAGTTTAATGCTGGTGAAATAAAAACACAAATAATATCAAAGTCGAGTAAATATATTAAGTCTTTATTTGATTCTTTTTCACATTTCTTCCATTCACTGTGCCTTTTTTTTAACAAAAATAAAACATCTAACTGGACTGTTTGTTCATGATGAGACTAGTTTTAATTTCCTGTTTAAATCAAAGACTTTGTGTCAAACATGTTCTCCCAAACAGGACGATACTTTAGTTTATTTTCTTATTTAAATCCTCCGAAGAACCGAGAGAATAACGAGTCGTCATCCCGCAGATCTGAGAAACGATTCGAATCTCCTGGAAAAAACAAAACAGAAACTGCTGTTTATTTATTCACTTAGTTCAATAAACTCAACCTGGAGCACAGCTGACCTGGGAGCACCGGTCCGGTCTGGCGGTCCGGTCCATCCAGCCTGTCCGGACCTCCTGAGCGGGTCACGGTGGTCTTCTGGTTGCCGCGTCCATCTCTGACCGTTCGCCGCTCCTCTACAGTCTGACGCAGCGAGAGGAAAGCAGGAGAACATTTACTCCCATCCTCTGGTTTTGTTCCGTTTTTAAAACTATATTTTATATTTTATGAAATATAAAACAGAGAAGTATTTTCTTTCCAACCATCGTGTTGGAAATAAAATTTTACTTGAACATAAAACATAAAGTCAACTTTTAAACAAGTGTAAGAATTAATTTTACTCCATATGAAAACAATTAATCTTATTATTTATTACAGCTGTAAAATTTAATTTCACGTTCATTTTTAAATGGCTTTGTAACTCTTTTTTTTTTAGCTGATTTGTTGCTTTTTGAAGCTTTTCAGCTGTCAGAGGATTTATTATTTAAATGATTTATTATTTCTGCAGGTCAGGTAGCAATCAGGCCTGGGATTGAGTTGAGCTTCCTAAAAACAAACGGCGTAATCCCAGTTAATTCATGACTTAACAGATACTTTGTCACATAGAGCCAAGTCGGTTTGGATAGATTTTTTTCTCTAATGAATGAAATCATCATTTGAAAGCTGCTTTTTGTATTTACTTTGTTAATCTTTGTGTAATATTAAAATGTGTTTGATGTTCTGAAACATTTACGACTCATAGAAAAAACAAAAATAGATCAAATCCGCGAGCAGAAACGCTTTTTGGCAGCATAGATAATCCCAAATCCCATTCTTCTCTCCAAACTCAAATTAGCACAGTGGACTTTTAGGTGATTTTTAAGCAGAAATATAAAAGTTTACAATGCATTTCATGCAATTCTTCAAATTTGTGGAGCTTTAAAGATGAAGTTGTGAAAAACTTTGGAAGGAAAAACTTTTTTGAAAACACAAAAATAAATAAAGTCTGGAAATAGAAACATTTTTCCATATATATTCTGACCTGGACAATGCTCAATTTAATTTATTAGTTTCTAAAATTATGATAGAATCGTGAGAAAAGAACATTATTACAATTAAATAACTGAACAAATAAGTGTAAAAATATTTATATTAATAGAAAATGTGAATAAGTACACTCTTTTTTTTTAAAGTATGTATATTTTGATGGAAGAACCTTTAGAAAGAGCTCACCCCGTCGGGTTTCACCACCTTGGTGACGACGACGGACTGGAAGAAAGACCGGCTCTGGGGTTCGCTCGGGTTCTGACCGACAGGCGGAGTCAGGATCTGATCCAAGCCGCTTGACGACACGGCAGAGTCCAGATCTGGACGGAAAAATCGGCAAAAATAAATAAAACAAATAAAAAAGCAATGCAATCCAAGTCAAAGACATCCCCTACCTCTGTCTTCTTTAGCCTCTTGACCTGGAGTTCTCTGTGGCGCCTCACCCCAGAAATCATTGAACTATTTGGAGACAGTAAGAAAATCTCAGAGACCTGGTTGAAAGTGGGCTGAAAAAGCAGTGAAGCCTGTCATGTACCTTAGAGAAAGGGCTCCAGCCATCAAAAGGCGGCGACTCAAACGAAGGTCGGTGCTCCGGGTGCGGCTGGCGGACGTCGGCGTCGGGTGATTTGAGCATAAAGTCTCTGAGAGGATTCCCGCTGCTCTCTGATCTGCCCCGAGGTGGAGACGGAGGCAGGATTCTGGGAACGCCTGAAATATAAAACAGAGAAGAAAAAACATGTTTATTTGTATTTCTTAAAGGTTATAAGAGGCAATATGGTGGACAAGATGGAACTGCAGAGGACAGTAAGATGAGACGGGAATAAAACGCAGGATTTACCCCATAAAACTAGCTAAGCCTGGTAGCAGGGGAGTCTTCCAGTGACTTTCTGTACTTTCAGGTTAAAAATGTTTAAAGTTGAGAGCAAATTTGAAAATATCAGTAGGTAATTATGTGCTATTGTAAGATATTATCAGCAATACCTAAACACCAACTATAAAGTCTTAAAACAACTAAAATAAATAAAACAAGTGAAGCTTAGCCTGGTGGGGGTGCAAGTAAAACCTGGTGGCCCGCCAGGCTTATAATACTCTGAGGGAAAACCCTGAAAACGTCTTAAAGCATCACTGACTCGATAAAACCACTTACATGATTTTAAAAAGATGAACTATTCTGCTTTCATTCTGTGTACACAAAACATTTAATAATAAATATTCCTCTGGGTCAAACGCCGGCACCTTCTTGTGATGTAATCAGGGTAACTCAAATCGTAAACAACTAAGGCTGAATACACAGAAGTGGAGGAAGTTCTGAGAGATTTCAGCAAAATATTCGAGTGATTTATTTTAAGTTTTGGAGGAAGAAACCAGATGGAGTAATGAAGAGGGAGCTGGATCTACTGAAGGACTGCAACTCTTATTTATCGAGCCGTATAGTTCAGGAAGCAACGATGACTCCAACACTTCTGTGATTTGGACATCTGTCGCCTCCAAATCACAGATCTATGAATATCATAGTTATTCATATTTATTTCTGGTTCAATTAAAATGATCTAGTTACTTTAAAGCAGTGATTCTCAATTCCAGTCCTCAGGCCCCCCGGCTCTGCATGTTTTAGATGTGCCTCCATACCAGAACAGCTGATTCAAATGACTGCATAACCATAAAGTACTGCAGAAGCCTGTTAATCACCCAAAGATTCAATCCAGATGTGTGGCAGAAGGAAACACCTAAAACATGAAGGGTAGGAGGGCATGAGGACCGGAATTGAAAAACACTGCTTTAAAGTGACATGATTCAAGATCTGCATATGAATTATCTAATCATCGTGTTCCTCCTATTTCCACATCTTCAGTTTGATTTTTCTACTGATAACTGTACAGTATTTCTGTGTTTAGAGGGATTATCAGTCAATGGCACCAAATTTGCTTCATTTTGTAAGTTTGTGGGGATCGCTGGTTGACCTTTGATTACCTCTGCCAACAGTGGCACAAATTAGAATTTGTGCTGTACAAACTTTTCTGCAGGGAAAGAAGAATGAGGATAGAGTCTGAAATACAGCTGTGGAAAAAATTAAGAGACCACTGCAAAATGATCAGTTTCTCTGACTTTACTCTTTATATTAATATGTTTGAGTGAAATGAACATTGTCCTTTTATTCTATGAACTACTGGGCAACATGTCTCTGAAATTCCAAGCAAATATTTAGTATTTATTTGGAGAAAATGAGAAATGGTCAAAATAACAAAACAGATGCAGTGCTTTCAGACCTCAGATAATGCAAAGAAAACAAATTTATATTCATTTAGAAACAACAATACTAATGTTTTAACTCAGGAAGAGTCCAGAGATCAGTATTGTTGGAATAACCACGAGGTTTTCAATGGGGTTCAGTGCAGTGGGCTCTTAAGTTTTTCCAGAGCTTTATGCTTCAGACATTTCTCTTTGGGAGACTCTGAGGCAGAGCAGGAATCCGTCTGCTGAAGACGTTTCCCAGAAAGACCTCACAACTCAGAGCCCAGATAACAGACATGCTGGCTCTGTTTCCGTACCAAAGTGTCCTGACTCCGGATGTCCCTCCCAACGGCCCAGCTGGGAGAAGATCTCCTCCATCTCCCTGAGGACGTGGCCGAACACGGCCGGCTCCTGGAACCTCATCCCGTCTGGACCCAAGCTGAAGCCAAACCTCCAGGCTCTGTCCAACGGGTCCTGCTGGTCCCTTCTGAATCCATCGTAGTAGAATCCGTCTTCCTCATCATCCTCGTCGTCATCATCATGAGTCATTGCATCAAAGAAGGGGTCCCTAAAAAAACAAAGAGATTAATGTTCCTGCAGCCGCTACTACTGAGCAACAAGTTCATGCTATTTGTTAAGGTGGAGATCAAGCACTTTTTAATTTGAACTAAGTACCCATAAATAAATAGCAACCTAAAGATCACTTACAAATATACCACTACAACATTTTACAAGAGCAACAAGTCCATAAAACAGACATGTTTATTATGACTTGACCTTCTCAGCTTATATCATTTATTTTGTTTCTATTAATGGTTTTTACATTGCAACTGTCCTGCAGAGTGACTATTATTAAAAGAAAGCAATTAAAAAACTACTTGAGTGTTGATCTTTGCTGGATTTTGCCTCTCCAAGCAGTAGGCAGTTTTTTTCTACCACTAAATTTTCCAGCATTATCTTGTTATATTGGCAAGGCTCTTTTTTCCTCTAAGGAGCCTGCACAGAGCTTTTGTGTCTCATCCTGCCTGTCATTAGTTCAGTGACTGAACTAATGAATTAATATAATAAACAAAATTTATTTATTAAAATTTTATTTTGTTTTGTACTGATTCAAGAATTTTTTTGAAAGTATTTAGATTGAAATGTACTGCAGAATATAGACAATTACTATTTTTGTCTGGCTCAGACGAGGCTTACATTTCTGATTTAAAATATTTAACCATTTTTCTGATCAAAAGCCACGGCCAGCTGCTCACTGGGGGCTGTGAACCCCTAAAGGTCAGAACCTAGAACCGCCCCTGGCACCGACCGATTAGGAGTGACCTCAACAGATCATTAATCTTGACGCTAAAATGAGCAGCAGCCCAGTTAGATGAGGGACCCCTGTTGTTTTCCTGGCAGAAATAAAACCACTAATCTTGTCGTAGACGGAGCTGGCTCGTTACCTAACAGCGGCTAACTTCTACTCTCTGATGTAGTTTTAAAAAACAAAAAACAAACTAACCTTCTTCCTCGGAAGTGTCCTCCCGGGACCCCGAAGAACCCGCGGAACAAATCAAATACACTCATTTACTCACAGCTCAAGCAGGAAGTTGTTAAATCATAACTAGAAATGTGAACTACGACCGAAAAGAAGCGTCAGTGCTGCTACAAATGTCAACAGAGACGTAAAGCGCCCTGGAATGTTCCGCACGCATGACGCAATATGTCGCAAAGAGAACGTTACCGTAAACACTGTAAAACACGCGCATTTTACTATAACGAGTCCACATAATTGAATAATCAGGATAATTACTCCAGCAGTAATGATGTGACTGAAATATATACTGACATAGCCACTAATTATTCCAATACAACACTCTATAGTTATGAGTTGGAATTTGTAGATAAAAATGCATTCAGATTAATTTAGCATTAATCTGAATGGCTAACATATTTGTAAAATATTTGTATATTTTTGGCTGACATTGAAACATTAAATCTTTTTGTTGTGCAAGAAGCACATTTAAGACAATATTTTCCAGAACCGTAATTTCCACAGCAAAACTCTTCCAAAAAAACAAGAAAACAAAAACAAAAAACAAAAAAGAGAAAAGAAACAGACGTTTATCAAATGGGAAATAAAATAATTATTCAGATTTTTTGACCAAAATGTTCTCAAATAGATGCAGATAACTTCAAATTATTCCTACCTTTGGCATCTTTGGTTAAAGTTTCAAAAGTGTAGCCGTTAATACAAAGGCCAATTAATGTTTACCTCCATCCATCCATTTTCTTCCGCTTTATCCGGGGTTGGGTCGCGGGGGTAGCAGCTTCAGAAGGGAGGCCCAGACTTCCCTCTCCCCAGCCAACTTCTTCCAGCTCTTCCGGGGGAATCCCAAGGTGTTCCCAGGCCAGCCGAGAGACATAGACCCTCCAGCGTGTCCTGGGTCTTCCCCGGGGCCTCCTCCCGGTGGGACATGAACTAGGGAGGCGTCCAGGAGGCATCCTGACCAGATGCCCGAGCCTCAACTGGCTCCTCTCGATGTGAAGGAGCAGCAGCTCTACTCTGAGTCCCTCCCGGATGACTGAGCTTCTCACCCTATCTCTAAGGGAGAGCCCAGACACACACCACAAAAATCTGTTGTATCTGCGATCTCGTTCTTTCGTCATGACCCAAAGCTCATGACCATAGATGAGGGTGGGAACGTAGATCGAGAGCTTTGCTTTCTGGCTCAGCTCTCTCTTCACCACGATGGACCGGTACAGCGCCCGCTTCACAGCAGACTTTAGCTAAATATTATTGCTGAGGGGCACAAGCAGGCCTTCTGACATACAGATAAAATAAAAAATTGATAAAAAAAGAGGAAAAACTTCAGTTCGAAAGTTGCTTTTAGCAGATCTTGTCATCTTCATACCAAGATGTGAATTTGGTCAAATTTAAATAATAATGAAAAATTCTCCATGGCTGACGTCACTAGGTCACGTGATCACGCAGGTCAGAGCTGCAAGTAAACAAGGCTGGCCGAGCGTGGCAATTACTCCTGTAATAACATGATTATTATTTTCTAAAGATTAATTGAATGTTTCCAGTCCTTTTAGGTGGGTATGAAGGAAACACCTTGATCAGTTTTTGTCAATTAGACCAATCAATAAAGTCTGAAAATACAAACATTCAACCATTTTAGCTAGATATGAAAAGTACTTAAATTTTGTACTTCTCCAGAGTGAGAAAGATCTGTGACTTTCTAATTTATTGACAGACTTGGATCAAAGCTTTAAAAGTTTCAGCTGCTAGAAGAAAAGTTACATTCACACACCACAAAAATCTGTTTATTAAAAGACATTAACATCCAAAATGATGAAAATGTCTTTGTTTATTTACTTAATATTTATATATTTTTACAAAATAAAAAATTGGAACAAAAGAAGCTAACAAGTCCGCGAGAATTTGAGAAAAACAAAAAAGAAAGCCATTGACAAACAAGGACTACAGTACTTGTGTTTTTCTTTATATATGTACAAGACAATTTTATCCATTTAAATCTTTTGTTTTAAAATGCACAGTACAAAAAGAAGAAAAAAAATAAACCACTGACAAAAAGAAAAGCCATAGCACAACTCTGTCCATCAGTACTCAATGGTGCAGGTTTCCTTACAACGTCAGGAGGTGAAGCGAAGAGGAGGCTGTGGAGGGCGGGGGCCTCGGGAAAACTAAATAAAACACTTAAAAAAACAAAAAGCGGCTCGGGTGCGAGTCTTGGGAAAAATTATTCAACGCAGCGTCGTTTTAAACTCATGGGAACGGTAACTGTACAAGCGTTGGATAATGAAAAACTCCTGTGCTAGGCGAAAAAACGAAGCACAGTACACAAACACGGCCCCCCGTGTGTACAAACATGCACGCAGTCACATGACAAACACACCTTCCTCACAGTCCAAGCCAGTGAGCTCACTTATATGTCTTTATATATAATAATATATCTATATTTGGTAAAAAATAAACTTCACAACTCTACCAATTAAGAGAATTGTTTCTTCAAACTTAAAAAGAAAAGAGGAGGAGGAAAAAAACAAAACATTCAACAGCAATTATTTTTTTTTTTTTAGATATTTTGTGTTGGAAGATTAAATAGGAGGAGTTGAGGGTGAGAAATAGAAAACCAGCCTGCCTCCCCCTCCCAACCGCCTTCAGATTTTACTTCGTTCAGCTAAGAAAAAAGGTGGGAAATAAAAGTGAAATGCAGGAAAAGTTCATTCTTTTAGAAAACAGTTCTATGTTACATGTAAGTTAAAGAAACAAACAAAAAAGGGGTGGAGAGCAGAATGGGGGGGATTATCATGATACAAATTCCCAACACTCAACGTTTCACCTCCTAATTTTTATAACCATTTTCAGCTCCAACTTTTAGGCCCCTCCTGGCACAGCGCCTCCTCTGGCTGCAGTCGGGACTGCAGGGAGCGGCTGGGCCAAGAGACGGGAGGGAAACCTCTGCAGGAGGAAGAGGGAGCTTCACATGTGGACACGGTTTCGCAGGAGTGATGAGCCGTAACCCCGCCTCAGGAGGAGGCGGAGGAGGTCCCGTCGGCGGATGTTAGTTCCCACCCCAGTTGTAGCTGTTGTACGGCGACTTGTTTATCTGAGATTTCTGCTGAATGGAGGCGTTCTGGCTGCGCTGTCCGGTGCCGCTCTGCCGAGAGATAACTGATCGTCAACAGGGTTCAGATAGGCAATAAGGATTCAAACATCTGTAAATGGTTCTCATTTTATTGGGATTGTTAACTGATGCAGTGTTGCCAGATTGGGCTGCTTTTGAACACGTTCAGTTGAAAAACCAGAACAGGCTTTTGTGAATTTTTAGAAAGATTTCAGAGGAAAGTTTTTGAAAATAGTTTTATTTGGATTTCAATTTAATGGAGTGTTATTGCGCTTAACTTTTTAGTTAATTTATTTCAAAATCTCTAGAATCTGTCGAATGATCAGTCATTGGATAAGTGTCACGATACAGAAGTATATTGTAAAACAGAAATCCCAGGGAAAAAACAAGTCTCTGTGTTCAAATAGTCAGGTCCCAATGGGTTCTGGTTCTGGTTGTCGGAATAAAATAAACAACCAAAAATGTTGTCTGAATACAGTGTTATGGGACACAAGATATTTTTATTTTTTGTCATTAGAGGTTGAGATTTCAGCTGTTTTTTTGGAGTTTCATGGTTTTTACACTGGAATCAGTCAAACCTGGCAACCCTTTAAGGGATACAGCGTTTTCATGCTTTTTCCACAGTAAAATTCAAGCATTTTCAAGGAAACTTTTCCAGCACCAAACTTTGGAGTTAAAAACAATACAACTGAACTAAAGAAGAAGTGATATTATTTATTACCATTATTAGCGTATTTTACGTTCTACAGCGGAGGGAAGTTAAAGTAAAAAATGACAAAGTTTTCTGTTTTGAAAAGTCTATAATAGACACTTGACTGGTCTGAGAAAGTTTCAAAAAATATCTCATTTTCTTGCCAAGTTTTCTGGAATTTAACAAATAATTTTGGTGATTCTAACTGACCCAAAAACAAGAAAAGTTTGGTCTGATTTAACTTCAGACATTGAGAAAAAAATGTGTTTGTGCCTTTTCATTAGCTTTAAATACCTGGATTCAATTAAAAATAACAGTTTTAAAGTTTTAGGCTTTTAATCAAATGTTAGATTGCACTATATTCAAACTGTGCAGTTTGAATATCCAGCATTTTCCAAACCTTTAAAACACCAAAATGAAATGTAAGAATTTGTATGTATGAACCCTGGGCATTTTCCAAATTGTTCTAAACTACAGTATTAGAGTATAAATCCTAATGGACACAAAACAGTAAAAATATGGTCTAATGGTGCATCTTTTAAACTGTGTATGTAAACATCTGATTTTGGTTGGATTTTTTCTGCCTGGTCGTCTTTAGTGCTACTTGAATATGTTGAGTATCTACCTGGCCATCTTGCTGCATGTGGTGGTGCAGAATCTGAGAGTGGGGCTGTTGGTGCGGGGTCAGGATGTGCATGAAGGGGGCTGGAGCGTAGCCAGCGGCCGCCGGGGGGTTGATGGGCCCGCCGGTCCCCAGCGCCGAGGGGAGGCTGAAAGAAGCTGCTGGCGTCCCGGCATGGAAACCCTGCTTCTCAAACGACTGCAGGAAGAAACCAAAAATCAGGAAAAAAATAAAACAAAATAAATAATCAAGGCACTGCTGCTCGACTGCAAAGATATTGGTCATAACCTGCCGATACCTGTGTCTTCGTGTAAACAGATCCTGAAATATCCGGCACTCCTGTGTTGCTTGATGTCACAGAAACTCCTGCAGGAAAAAGAGAGACATTACAAACTTTATCCAGAACTGAGTGAGATCGTCTCCCATCAAAATAAACGACAATATGGTCCTCTACACATTTAAACAACAAGAAGGCAGTGACGGGGAATTAAAACGAAAATAATCTTAAATGGTGACAAATCCTCAGCATCTACATCTATGTTCATAGATGACTTCAGCAGATTTGCCTTTTCTGAGAGACGAAATAAGGAGGAACAGAAGTAAAGAAATGTTTTAGTGAATAATCCTGTGATGTTTTTGCAGCCATGTTTGCTCCAACTACACATTAGAAAACCGCTCACATCAACACTAAACTGGGTCAAAAAGAAGTGAACCATCTTCAGGCCAGAAGCTCATTGAAGTTAAAACATTTCTCCCTTCAGTTCCACACATTGGATAAAGAATATATGAAAACAAAAAAATCCCCTAGTTGTTCCTGTGAATGCAACCTCTGGAGATCAATAAGTGCCTATAAACAGCAACTAAAGGCTTTAACTTTATTTGAAAAATCCAGTTCAAGACAAAAAAAAAAAAAAAACAATTTCGGTGAAAAAGGAATAGTTATTTTATTTATTGTGTAAGGCTTAAACAGAGTAGTTATCAGTAGTCACAATCTTACCTGCAGTAGATTTGAAAAGCACTAAGTTTAAATTATTATGAAGCTTTAATCCAATAGGAAAGATATTATTAGAAAATACAAACATTTTGAACATGATAAATATTGTAAACGTTTTTGGTAGTAAAGCAAAAATACTTTAAAATCAGCTTTAAAGAAACTTACTTCTGCATAGGCTGGTCCAATTAGCAATAAATTGTATGATAATCTAGAATTAAAGGGCTATTTTGTTGACAGAGGTCAAATAATCCATTTTATTTAAGGTTTTGGTTGCATGCGTTTTTTATTTCCACATTATTTATTGTTTAGTGGTTGTTTTTTTATTTTTTAAATATCTTCTAGTTCCAGTGTCAAACGTTGGTTGCAAAATTAAAGTTTATTAGTTTTTGAGAAGAACTTGAATTATTAAGCCATTATCAGTATACCACTTGAAAATGATTTCAAAACAATAATATTAACATTTATCAAGATCATTTCTGGGACAGTTTACCATCCAGCAAAGTTTGGCTTTAATGTAATTTTGCATGACAATTGTTGGAGTTTTAAAATGCAACGATTGCATGTTTACAAACATCCAGTGACTTTTAAACAGACTTGCAGGTCTCAATGCTCAGTTTAAATTTTTGTTTGCATGTTTGTTCATATAACTAAGTAATTGCGACCGCAGTCAGATTTCTGTGTGAACAGTTTACAGAAGAATGTTTACGTCACTCGATTACAAAAGTTGCAACAAATTGAGCCGTTTATGGATCGATTTTAAAGTTTATTCAGCACCTGGAGCCGACAGAATCACCATAAGATCATAACAAGGAAAAGGATTGACTTTTGTGTAGCATTGACTGAAACGTCAGTAGGGAAGCCTGCTTAAATGTGAAGTGAGAGACAGAAGTGGTGGGATTGTGATGTGCTTCAATGACAAAGACTTCTTTAATAAGTTCATAATTATAATTTTCAGCCATTGTTTACATCCAGATTGACTGCATCTGGATTTTTACGGGTGCAGAATTATGCTGCATGTCTCAGCATAATGACTTAAATGTTGGATCAAATGCAAATTTACTGTTCCGACTGTAGACGCTTTCAAAACAATCAGATTTGTATCCAAATTAGAACTGTAAGTAAAGTTGGCACAGATCAGAATTGGGCCGTTCAGACTGCCATGAAAAAGTTAAATATGGGGGGGAAAAAAGCAGATTTGGGTCACATTTTCCTTTTGATTCACTGATCCTGACTAAACAGAACAAGGATGTTTGAGTAAAGTTTTAATTTTTGTTGTCGGTAATAGAATAAATTTACAAACCAACAACATAGAAAACATTTGACCCACAAAGTTAAGAAACTGTACACATTTCTTTAAGGGTAAATGTTTGAGCATGTTTTCTACAATTTTTCAACATTATTTTAGCATTTGTTTTAAGTTGGGGAAAAAAACAAAAAAAACAAAACCTACTTTCAACTTTGCCTACAGTGGAAAAAGTTTGGACACAACTGGATTAGACTGTAATAATAAAGGTAAACAACGAGTCTTAGCAGTTCAAGTCAATCACTTTCTGCATGCAATGTGTCACAGTAGATGTTCAGTAAAAAAACAAAAGCAATGAGAAGAACCTCCTTAAACACTTCGATTGGTCAAAATGGCTACAAATACAAAACATTCTCACATCCATCAGACTCGGCCCAACAAATCCAAGAACCAGCGAGTTTTAAATCCAACCAGCAGGAGCCCAAGAGCTCGGACATAAAGTCACTTCACCATTGACAGGAACAAGAAGCATCGAGTTGTTCTGATGCCCTTTGAGCAGCGATGATGAGGATGAAGAGCAAGCGAAACGGAAAACAGGACGGCACCAACCAGAGAAACTCATAATCAGCTGGGATTGTTTCAGCTTGTCGTATTTTAACTTCCTACGATGGGGCTGATGATGAGTTTCCCTGCGCAGAATTCAAGAAATGGGGCTTGGGGGGAAAGTAAAATAAGCTGGTAAAAGAGGCACAACTGAAGGCGAATGTGGTGTGATGTTTGTCCGACGGGCAAAGCTCTCCAGCAATGAGGCAAAAAATGAATAAGAGCGAAGGAAAACAGACGAGGGGGGAGAGGGATGGCTGGTGACACGAGGAGGAAGACTGAAGGAACAGTTTTTGTTTTGTTGTTCTTTGCTTTAATTCGGCGTATGGCGTCACTCACCGACTCCAGGCCCGGTGACAGAGCTGGCTGGCTTGTTTTGTGCAGAAGCGGCAGCGGCCACGGCAGTGCCGTATCCGCCCTTACAGAAATCCCCACTCCCTGAAGCCTGGCCCACATCCTCATAGCCTGCAACAGTCAGACACACAGCCGCAGCCCACAGCGTTAGACACACCAGGCAGGGGGGCGGGGCGGGGCGGACCTGCTTCACACAGCATTTGCAAATAATTTCCAGGTCTGGAATCGTAACTAGATGACAGACTTTGCCAAAAAGTTGTAATGTAGATGGTGCTCTAAAGAGTCTAGAGACCGACTCCAAAAACAAAGCCTTACCAAGTATTTTTATTTTAGTTTCTACTGCAAATGAGGCTGAAACGATTAATTGGTTATTGAACGTAATCTAGACATCAAATAATTGTTAATTGGAGTATAGGGATTCAAAAAAGGCCATTTGCTAAAAACAACATTCAGCTCTTGAAAACCTCCTGGTTATTCCACCAAATATTGATTTCTGAACTCTTCCTGAGTTAAAGGATTAGTATTGTTGTTTTAAATGAATATAGATTTGTTTTCTGTGCATTATTTGAGGCCTGAAAGCACTGCTTCTTTGTTATTTTGACCATTTCTCATTTTCTGTAAATAAATACAAAATCTTTGCTTGGAATTTCGAAGACATGTTGTCAGTAGTTCATAGAATAAAAGAACAATGTTCATTTTACTCAAACATATAACTATAAAGAGTAAAATCAGAGAAACTGATCATTTAAAGAAGTCTCTCAATGTTTTTCCAGAGCTGTATTCAGAGGAGTAATTAATACAAACCTGTGCAATGTATTAGGGCTGCACTGATTGATGTTTCCTGGCCGATCTTTTAAAAAACCTGACCTGCCAATTTTGGCCGATACCAATTTTTTTTTGCCTGAAATGTTGCTCAGTATAGCAAGAAAATTGATGAATTGGCAAAAGTGGGGTGAATTTTAACTATAAAAGTGCAGATATGACCTGAACATGATGGCAAAGGTGATTGATTTTTAGATCTTTGCCATAGTAGATAAGACCAGGGGATAAGATCAGCTTCACATGTAAAAAACAGCCGATCTCCCAAAATTAAGGCAATCGGCATCGATAAATCGGCTGGCCAATTAATTGATGCACCCCTACAATGAATGTGCATTTTGCATTTAAGATTAAAAACACTTTGGTCTGTAAATATATTTTATCCCAAACTCCTCAAGTTGTATAGCTTTAGCTTCACCAGGTTGGAAATAAAATGTTTATTTTCTTATTTAAAAAAAGGAAATTAATCTCTATTTGCACCTTTAAATGTGTTTAATACTGCATAAAAAAAAGGCATAAATGGCCAAAAGAAAAATCTGTATCCGATTAACTGCCAAAACAATCAGTAAATTAATCAATTAATAAAATAAACATTATTATAAACTAAGATATTTGCAATAAGAAAACTAATTTACTAGCAACTTTTTTAGCAAGTATAAGCTTGTTTTAAGTCAATAATTACTTTGTTTTGATGAAAAATGATCAGTTTTACTTTATTTTGTGGGAAAAATGTCTAAGTAAAAAATAATCATCCAGTGGAACTAGTGATTTTTTTTAAATCTTAAAAACAAGCTCCCATATTGTGCTGAAAAGTTACTTGAAAGTTAATTTTGACTTATTTCAAGTGTACCAAGATATTTGCACTAAAAACTAGACAATAATACTTGGTAAGATTTTGTGTTTTTGAACTGGAGAGCCTGTCTAAACGGTCAAATAAACACCAACATCATTTGCAAATACTGTTTGACTCAAGTCTTGGGGAAGGAGGTGAGGGAAGTGAGGGGCAGGCAGGGTGTGTGTAGGAAGGGGGTTGAGAGTGAGTGTGAGTGGGGTAATGGCAGAAAGCAGCAGATGGTATAGCTTAGAACGAATGGGTGATGTGCATGTTGTGGATGCAGAGTGGAAGAAGAAAAAAAAACTACAAAAACACTTCAGTGCTTCAGGGGAAGAGAATGGATATGATTGTGTAATGTAAACTCCTGAAAACCACGAGGAAAACAAACTGGAGAGAAACAAAAGAGCTAAAAAGGAAATATGGCATAAAAATATGGTAGTTTCACTCGTAATTGTGTGCAAGAGATGTGATCAATGGCAAAGCCCGAAGAAAGACTCCAACTTGTA
This sequence comes from Alfaro cultratus, assembly GCA_903066825.1. Lineage (NCBI taxonomy): Eukaryota > Metazoa > Chordata > Actinopteri > Cyprinodontiformes > Poeciliidae > Alfaro > Alfaro cultratus. Next base: position 51,657 of record CAEFZX010011569.1, on the reverse strand, counting down.
AAATGAGCAGCGCAAGCCATGGAAACAGCAGGAAACCAATAACCTAACCCCTCCATCTGCTGCTGGTGCATTCACTTCCACTTCCAACATGGTGGAAATTAGACCTTCATATAACAGAAGTTTACATTTCTTGCAAAATCCTCAAGCATAAACATGAGTCGATCAATTTCAGAAAAACTTAAAAAAAAGAAAAAAAAAAAAAAGAAAAAAAAAAAGAACGTCTCCAGCAACGACGACCGTCCTCACAAAGAAATAAAACTTCTGCACACACATACAATGTTTACACTTGCAGATGCAGCCGAGTTCGGATGAAATGTGGATCCCACACCAACGATAAAAATCAATGAGCGGACCGTGAGAACCGTCGTGGAGGTTTACAGAGCGGGATCCTCACCAGTGCTGTATCCATGGGAACTGTAGCCACTCGCTTGCTGGAAGGCCGTGGCAGATGCATTCACGCCAACATTCACACCATGTTGTTTCGAAGAGGTAGGAGCCACCTGAGCAAAAACCGAAGCAAGTTAGGAGGAAATACATAAAATAACCCGACAGAGCTGGGATTTTAGTCTTCATTTAGAGTAAATATCAAGAAATTATTTGGATAAATATTAAAATTTTTCATGTTTGCAGGAACAATTTTGCTCTTAGTCCAGCTAAATAAAACTTTAGGACTGAAAATGTTACATAATCTTCAGAATTTTTTTTTTTTTTATGCATATCTACTATAGAAAATGTTTTCTCATGCTTAAAGAACAATTAATTTATTTTTAGAATTGCAAATGGATGAATACAATTTCTTCTATGTTAATATTTGTGGAAAATGTTATAAAAAAATCCCTTAAAGTTTGTATATTTGTACCAAATGTCGGTACGCTGCGAGCACTTGAAATCGAAGTCAAAATCCTTATTTGGATACATAGTTTTAGCTCATACAGCCAATTCTGAAAAAAGCTAAGATTTTCCAACCTAATGATAAAAAAAAAAGACTGCAATTATTTCATCAAAAAAATCTGAAAAACTGCTCAACCTGCATGTTATCATGTCTTTATTTACATACATAACATTAGACCTTTATTACGTTTTGCCAAAGTGGATGTAAACGCACATCATAACCAGATTAATTAATTCTGTGCCCATATACAAACAATACCGTCAGATTATATAATCCAAATACATTTCAATCCAATCAAGGAATTTTGCATGTTTTAACACAGCCAGTCAGAAGAAAGCATTAACATCAAACACCTAAAAACGCAGGATTGCAATTTGTAAATGAACACAAGTATACAGATCTTCACTTCTGGAAACATGATCTGTGAACCCTTGTAAGAAACACTTGTAAGTCTGGGAACAACATCCCAAATATCAAGGATGGGGGTAGCAGCATCATGCTGCAGGAGGAACTGGTGCGCTTCATAAAATAGAAGTTATCACGAGGAAAGAGAACATCAAGTAGGAATACTGAAGCAACGTCAGTCAGGCAGTAAAAGCTCGGGCGCAGGTTGGTCTTACAAACAAACTGAAACTGGGTTTCAATTACATATGTGAGCAAAACTTTGTCAACATTCCGCTAACCTCAAAAAAAGCATAATTTTGCATTAAAAATAAGAAATGCCTTTTGAAAAAAACAAAAAACAAAACAAAAACCACACATGAATAAGTTTTGTTCACACGACAAAAAACATGATCTTCCTACCACTTCCTGTCGTCTTTGTCATTTTCGCCGGTAGCAACATCCAGTTGTTGAATTTATGACTAGTGTGATGTAAAAAAAAAAAAAAAAAAGTTTCCATTGCAATTTTGTGAAAAACACTAATTTGAATACAGACCCACAAAATAAAATAAAATATCACACATGCGCAAAAACTAGTTTTTTTTCTAAATTAATGCATTTCCATTAAATGAGTTTAATTTCTTAATTCTAATTTGAACAATTTTATGGCCAATGGAAACGCAACTAATGACTCCAAGCTTACAGGCAAAGTGGTTACGAAGTGGCTTAAGGACAAACAAAGTCAAAGTTTTGCAGAATTTAAAAGGCTTACAACATTTTCTAATTACAAAGAACCAAAATATCTTGTTTTATCCTGAAGTTTTCTTTCAGGCTTATTCTAAAAGATCAAAAATATTCATATTAGGACTTTCTCCTGCATCACATCCTCAGCTCTCCTCATTATGAATGTCTGTCAGTTTCTCATTTCTGTGATCTGATAGGCCGGTCAGCAGCCCTGTGATGATGTAAAGTTTCTCACCGGAAACATAGCAGGTCCGTATTGGAAGGTGTTGGGCAGGCCCGGCATGCCAGTGTAATACGGGAGGCTTGTGTAGCTGTAGCCAGGCGGCAGAGCCGGGTTGAGGAAGGGCTGCTGCGTGGTGTGGTGCGTCTGGGTCTGATTCTGTTGCGTCTGAGCTAACGTGGTGGCCGGAGCCGGGGACGATGCATCACCTCGACCGAACTTCGACAAGTCGCCTGAAAACAGGACAAGAAAAAAAGATGAGCGCTGTGGAAAACAATCAATATCCAGGATTAGATAAACATGGGGGGAAAAAAAGCTCCTTTTGCAAATTATCCCAAAAATAAAACTGAAAAAAGATTACAGATGTTCAAACTGTTTATCCTTAATCATGATAAATTTCTTAGAATTCGAATTTGCCATGACAATAATTCAAAGCTAATGATGTTTAAAACCGTCAGGATTTTTATTTTTTACTATTTTCTCCACTGTTTGTTCAATGAAAGAATCAATAAATTTCAAAATATGATTAAAACCAGTTACTATGTGCAGCTTAATAATATAAATCACACTTCTCTATGTGACTGGGGTCTTAAAGAAGAACATTACAAACAGAAATGTTTTTCAAGAGCAGTATTTCTGCTTCTGGGGATGTAATTGCTGTGACATACAGAGGCAGCCATACAGTTACCTTAAAACTAAGTAAAATATTTTTTATTGTCACCTTTATCATTATCACAATAGTACAACAAAATAGAGTAACAAAATTTCACGTAAATATCGCCCACCCCTAGTTCTGACTCGTTTCTCAGGCACATCAGAGTAAATCAGGAACCTAATTTGTCTGATGATAAAAACCTCCACCAGCTCAGTATTCTTAATGTGAAGAATTTACTGGTTTTATTAATGGCTACAAAATAAAAGTACTTGTGCAACAGTCTTGAACCTGAGGCAGCCACAAACACAGTTTGGAGGCAGATTATATGAATTGAAGTGCAGAAAAAACAACAAAAAAAGCAACATGACGAGAATAAAATGTTTTAGCATCAGAATATCAGAAGCTAGAAGTGGAGCCTCCTGCACAATGAACAAGGATCAAACAAGAGGTGTCTGAATGATAAATCAACAACAAAACACTTGTGTTTTCCAGCAGCCATTGTACATTGAGGTAAAACTGGCTGAGTAAACGTGCTGGAGTTCTGCTGGGGTTGCTAGGCAACAGCAGGGTGCCCGTTGATCCCGATATAATCTGGAGGTTTTTGATACAGCTCATTTTCCAGACACCAAAAAAACATTACCTTATTGCCAAAAAATGGCTGGATACATTGTTTTTTTACCACAAGGGTTGTTTTTATTTTTTAGAAACAATATAAACCCAAATAAAGTACAAAACATGCAAAAATGTGAATTTTGCATCATAACTTCTCGACTCAGTTCTTCGAAGTGGACTCACCAGAGTACGGGTTGCTTGTCAGACTGCCCTCTCTGCCTGTCAGCGCCGTTGTTGGAGTGGCAAATGGAATGCTATAATAATCCTAGAAAGAAAAAAAAAGGAAAAGAAATGTTAATAACCCAAAAGATAAGCTACCAGTACGGCGATGTGTGGGTTTGAGTTGAGTTTTCAGCAGTTAAGTGCTGCTCTGGAGAGGAAACTCACCAATGGTATTCTTGTTTGCAGCATTTGTAGGTCATCGTAGCCATACACCTGCGGCTGAGATGAAGTGAGAAAATGTCAGAAAACCGTTGTAGGAATGTGAAGAGCAAACATAAAAGTTCAGATAAAATTATTTTGAGGCTTACAGGGTAGGCATGCAGTAGTCCTGGAGCCATAATGTATGGGTTGGGCAGTAGAGGGGGCACACCAGGTGGCAGGTTTGGAGGTGCTTTCCCTGCACACACGAAACAATTTAAATAAGGAAGTAAATAAAACTGAACACCGTTATTAAAAGAAAAACAATTTCCTGATTGCCTCAAAGTTTACACTGTATGGCTGCAACTAATGATCACATTAGTAAATCAGGTTTTTTTTTTTTTTTTTTTTTAAATGGCACATTCTGCATATTTTTCATGTAACCATTTATGATTTTTCACACATTAGAAATACATTAAGAAAATGCAAATAAACCATTTAATTCCTTTTTTAAAATGACAAAACATTTTACTGCCTAAAATGGCAATAACATAGTATTCTTTTACTGAAAATGGCTGCAAAAACAGGTGCAAAATTATACAGCTATGCATCTCTGAAAAGCAGAAGTGGAGCCTCCTGCACAACCAACAAAAACACAGCAAGTGGTTTCTGATTGGTAAGTCAACAACAAAACACTATTTTCCAGCAGCCATTGTGTAGCGCATACACTGGTAAAACCAGCTGACTAAATGTGCTGGAGCTCTGCTTTGGGTTGCTAGGTAACGGCGCAGTGACTTAACAATCGGCAGGTTTTTGTAACGGCTCATTTTCCAGACACTAAACAAAAGAAATCTGATCTTATCGGGTATTATCTTATTTTTACCAGTTGGGTTGTTTTTAGAAGCGGTTGAGACCCAAATGGACGTAGAAAAATGTACAAAATATGAATTTTGCACAATCGGTTTAAAGAGTTGGATGATAAATACAGTCTGTATTTCTGACTTGTCGCCCAACCTGAGGAAGCTGCAGAGCTGCGTGTGGAAGAAGTGGCAGAAGAGGGAACGCTCGAGGACATCGTAGAGACTGAGATGGAGGCAGGGGCCGCCATCGGTGCGCCCATGGAGGCAGCGTTGAGGCCCATGGCCAGACTGCTGACAGGACCTTGGCCAGAGGGAGTCGAGACGGTGGCAGGGCCCACCGAGGAGCCCTGAGGGGCTCCGAGCGACGCCTGCGATGCAGCCATGGAGGAGGTGGAGGGGGGGACCGATGAAGACGGCACAGCTGAGACAGAGGAGGAGAAGGACGAGTGCAGGCTCAAGTCGCCGTCTACGTTGGGGTGCTGCTGAGAAAAAGGAGGATGTACTTAAGACTGATGAGATTACATATCCATTAGCGCGAATGTGCATCTAATGCGTCCATCTGCAGCCACAGGAAGCACTGAAAAAGCTGTTAGCAACTTTGAACTGCAGCACGAAACGGAGCAAGAGATGCACATAGACAATTAGTTGCTCTTACTGCAGGAAAATCAAGCCGAGTCGAGCGTTTAAAGAGCTCACCAGTAAGCTTGAGTTTGATGTTCGGACTGAAGATGGAGCCAGACTGTTCTGTTGCGATGGATGAGAGCTGTGAAAATAAAACCGTCTGGTTCAGACAATCCGTCAGCTCTCACAACGGCCTGGATGCACTTTTTAACTTCAGCTCACTTGTTGTGCTGAGGAGGGGGAATGGAGCTTGGTGGGAGATCTTCGTTGTGCCCGAGAGCGCCGAGGTTCGACTGACTGGCGGTCAACAAGGAGGCGGGGCCGGAGCCGCTGTCTGCCAGCCCGGCCATGCTGGAGACGGATGAAGGCGTGACTGAATCAGAACCCGGCTTTACCGATACCACAGGGCCTTGAGTAGGACAGAAATGAAATGATTTGCTGTACGATGCTCACACTGCGAAGATAATTTCACCTGATCGGCATTTCATCTTATAACCATGAAGTGATTCTAAAAACTCTAAAATGTGACTTATTTATTATCTAATTAAGAAAAGTATAACTTTACAATAATGTGTTTTTTTCTCTGACCTTTGTGAACTGAGATAACTACTGAAATTCCTGATTTGAAGCCAAACCTAAACATAAACATTTTTAATTTGATTGAAAAAAAAAAACTAAACAAATGAACATATTCGACTTGATTTCCCTAAAGAATGTATAATAAACCTAAATGTTCAACTTAAAACTCCTTCAGACATGTCTATTTATCGCCTCAAATTCTATATTTTAGTTTTGTTTATGTATTTTTCAAAGAAATGCAGAAACGAAAGTAAATGGAATAAGCAACTAAACAAATGTACATATTTAAGAGGTAGAATAGAAACCCAGACTTATTCAAGATATTTTACAGAATTGATTTGTGAAAGAGCTTTAGAAGCCAATCAGAAATCCTGCTGTTACCTTTCAGAATAAGACAGAAAAACAGACACTTACCTTCAACAGACTGACTAGTTTGTATTGAACTGAAGCCATTCTGAAATAATAAAAAATAAAAATTATGAAAATAAGATCATTGGTTTGATCAGAAATTATTAATTAATAAAATTTGAAAAGGTATTCTAATCTAAAATGTTACGTTTTAATGAGCTGCAAGTAGAAAATCATCATGTTTGAAAATATCAGCCTGTGTGTAGCTAATCTATGCTTCACTGACTGAATTTATTTAATAAAATAAGCATATTTTTAAACTGTATTCTAATCTTATGAATACTTAAAATGAAAATGTAAGCATTTTTACAAAACAGTACTAATTTAAAATAAAAGTTGCACACAATCAATAGAAATAAAAATAAATAAAATGAGAAGAAAATCAAACTGGATAAAAATATAAACATTTAAAGTAAAAATTAAGAGCCAGCTGCAGCAGCTTTACCTTGGGCTGCAAGTCCTTTTGAGGAGAGGATGAGACCGAGGGGGGATAGCGGCGCGTTTGAGGCGCTCTCTGATCGTACATTTCCATCTGGCCAGAGTTCGACAGAGTGGGAGTTGATTCGCTGCAAATCAGAATGAAATTATCCACAAATAAAAAAAAAAAATAAAAAAAATCACAATATCACTTTTTTTGGTTTGATGTTGATTAGATCAAATCAAATTAGACTAGAGCATTTGCAGAAAAAATAAACATGTTTGGTGATGCCTTAACAGAAGTTCAATAGAACTCAATAAAAATAGACTTTTTCCAACTCAGTCCTAAAAAACACATTTTAAGACATTTTTTATTGCTATGTTGTGTACGCAAGATGGCATCAGATACCACAGACATAAAAAGCAGAACTTAAGATTTTTTTCCCAGCATCAACCTGTCGATGTGTTGAGACAGGAAACCTTTTCCAGCATTGGGCTTCAGAGGTTACCGACCTGCTGGGACTCGTGTAGAGGCTGTTCTGAACTTGGCTGCCTGGCGTCGTGGTGGCAGGGGTGGACTCGTACTCTTGTAGAACTGGTTCTGATCCAAACTGAAGCGCTCCGAATTGAAGATTGAGGCCTGAAATGTCTGTGGAGCCAGGCATTTCAACGGCCATCGCTGGAATCTGAGAGAGAGCAGAGGAAGAGGAACATCAGGGAGGAACTGGAAGAAAACGAGCTTAATGACGCACAACATGACACTTAAAAGTGAGAAGAAAACAAAAATTGATAATGATGCAATTGTTGCATCAAACCGATGCCTATATGTGTGAAACTCACCATATCTTTTTATGTGCTTAAATATTATTTTATCAATCATTTTAATCCAGTTTTTCCCAATTATATCAATCAGTCCCTCCATGATAATTTATTGCAAATTATCATGGAGATTCATGCAAAAATCAACAAATCCCCACACTTTTTTGTATTAATACATAATTGGGAGTTTATTGCAGATTTTTTTCAAAAATTGTTAAAAACATTCTTACTGTGCTAAACAGCTGCCGGAGCTTTAATTGATGTCAGATTATAGTCCATGATCTATACAGCGAGTAATAAAAAGTTGCCTTTATTGTCATAAATAAGCATAAATATTACAAATATTTCCAAATTAGTACCACAAACACTTTTATTTTAATTGCAATAAACAATCAAAACAATTGTGAAATCCCAGATTATGTTAAATATTGTTTAATTTTAAGAATTCATTCATATTTATAACAGTCTGTGAAGGGGTTTTATCAATTTATTCTGGCACAACCGGCCCTTTAAGAGCATTTATGATCTTGATTTAGCCCCCCAAAAATTGTTTTGACACTTTTTTTTAATAGGGCCAATATATACGCCCTGTATTGATCCACATCAAAATGATTATTAAATGATTGAATGAACTCAACACACTGACATTTCTTTTCAAATTTTTGGATGTCTACTTAAAACTGCACTGAAAAAAAGATTTTATTTAGCAGATTATTTCACTACTGTAGGACTTCATTTATCACAGTTAGCATTTAAATAAAAATAATTTGATATTACCTTTGTGGAAATAGAAGTTCTCTTCTTCTGCTGTTTGAGTTTGTGCTGCTGTAAAGGCAGTGGACTGGAGCCCTGGGCATCTGAGGAACTCGGGGAGACCTGCTGACCCAGAGAGGGGACGGCGGCCATTTTGGGAAGAGAGGACGCAGGCGGCGGCACCGCGTGCGGTGAAGATGTGGTTTGTTGCGGTAAGGAGGAAGAGGAGACAGAGGAAGGAGGAGGCAGCCCTTTGTCCTGCAGGAAAACATCCAACATGGACGAGGTTGAGGTGGCAGTTTGGTAGGGCTGCCGCTTCGTAAAGGGTGTGTGGATCCCAGATTCTGACTGAGTTTTCATCTCTGCACAACAGCGAGGGTGAAAAATGAAAGAGTTAAAATCAGAAAATACCTTAAATGTGACTTCTTTTTTTTTTATTAAGCAAAAGTAAAGTTTAGTTTGATTCTCACCATATTGCCCCAGAGTGGAGGCATTGTTGTCCCAGGATGAAGGTGCCGTGTTGGGAGGTCCAGCCTGGGAGTGCTGTGCTGCCAGCTGGGCCAGCGCCTGGGCGGTCTTGTACTGCTCCAGGAACTGGGAACCAGTAGTTCCTGTGCTGCCTCCTTTAGGGTCTCCCACATCCCCAAATCCCTTACCCAGCATGCTGGCCTGCAGTGCATAAAAGTAATAAAATCAAGTTGTTACATTACTGTTAATATGTTACACCTGGTGATACGACAACACAGCACAGACCAGGTGAGTCCAAAGTGTGGCCCTTGAAATGATTTTTGAAAGGTCCCCCAACCACAAGTCAAGAATTGTTTTTGGCCGACCATTTTGAAAACAACTGTTGACATCAAGAAAAATAGTTTTACTGTTAATAAGTTAACAGCTTGGAGCCTCTTTTATGTTTTGGATCTTTAAGGTTTTATAATTAAAAAAAGGAACTCTAATTTGCCTAAGAATCAAGTTTCAAATTTTTTTGTGGTTCAAGTGCATTTGTGGATGCACCTGAGGCTGCTCCAAATGCAGGCAGTGGATTATAATGCAGAGAATTCTGAGTGAAAACAACCAAATGAATGTGCCATTCTAACATTAGCAGGAGAAATATGTTGTGGTGTTTTTTTAAAGACAAAAGATAAATCCTACAACTGCTAAAATCTCACGCCACTCCATTTTTGTTTACATTTTCTGTCTTAGGAAATTGCGCTCAAGTCTCCAGAAATTTTTTTGTGTCGTTTCCATCAGTGATTTCTGGTTCAGCGCCACCACAGGCAAGAGGGGGAAAAGGTTCTTCCAATTAATTTCTATGGTTTGACAGTGTAGTGTGAAAGCAAGCCACACCTGCTGAAAATGTAATACATGTTGTAATTTTGTTCCCCAAACAAGCCGAGACTACCGGACTATCAGGTGTGAAAACAGCCTGAGACATTGGGGGTCCTACGGTCGTCTAAACGTTGATCACTGCAGGGTTTCATCAGCGTCTCACCATGCTGTGCTGGGAGTACGGGGCGCTGGAGGATGTCTGGGAAAGTGGCCCCCCTTGCTTGGAGTTGCTAAAAACCAGAGACTGGGGCAGAGAGGAGGGCTGGGCGGCCTCCAGGGGGGTTTTTTCTGTCTCTGAGGATGAAGATGGAGGAGTCTTCCCCAGCAGCACCGCAAGGTCAATCCTGCAGCAGGTGAAAAACACGTTTAAAACTTGAATGTTGATATTCGTCAGGTTTACGTTATGCAGAGGATCTCTTACTTAAAGAATGGAACGATGAGTTAATGTATTACTTGATGCAGAAAAATCAAGGATAAAACTACTATTTACACATCTGAAAAAATTAAAAAGGAAATTTAATCATCCCAAATCAACTAAAATAAAACCCAACCTCTGTCCTTTGGTGATTGTGACATTCTCTTGAGGCGCAGGAACCGATGCAACGTTGGAAGCTGTAAAAATCTTGGTCTCCGACAGCTGAGGAAGAGAAGAAGAGAAGGATTGGGCGGTTTGCATTTGGAAGTAAATAAAACAAGAATTGACATTTTTCAGATCCAACTTTCCAGACTTATCAGGGGTTTGTGTTCATTTTGAAATAAATGAAATGTGAAGTCCTAAAAAAACTGAAACTGGAAAGAAGAAGAGAGGAAAAAAGAGGGAAGGTGAGGCAAAAGTACAAGAGATAAGGAAGAACGAGGATGGAAAAGACAAGAAGAAAAAGAAAGGATGGAAGGAACAAAGACAGAAAGGAAGGAAGTGACAAAGGAAGAACCACAAGTAGAGAAGGACAAGGAAAAGAATGAAGGGATGGTGCAGCAAAAGACAGAAGGAAAGAATGAAATTTGGAAGGATAAAAAGAAAGAAAGGCAACAAAGACGAAAGGAGGGACAAAAACAAAGGTAGGATAAAAAGGTAAGGCAGAAGAAAGCATCAAAAGACGAGGAGGAAAAGAAGAGTACAAGGAAGAAAGGAAGCACTAGAGGGAGAAAGGAAGGCCTTAAAAAGGGAAAAAAGAACATGAAGAACAACAAAAGGAAGTAATTAAGGAAAGGATTAGGGATAATACATTTTTAGAAAGTGGGAATCAAGTCTATTGATTTTCACACAATCTTGTTTTTCTAGAACTTGAAAACAATGAAATTAACTTTCCCTGATTGCATAGAAACCATCAGTGGATCTCAATATTTCCCGCATTCTTGTTAAAATATCAGGTTTTCATGAGGTTCAAACTATGAAATCAAAGCGTTTCATTGTAAAACTGTAAAATGTGAACAGCTGTGTCCTGAAACACTCACATCCTCATTCCAGTCCTCGGTGCCCCATTCCTCTGTGGCAGGTCTCCATGGAGCTGTCAGCCAAAGACAATTTAACCAATGCCTCTAAAACAATAAAGGCACATTTAAAACAAAAGAGAACAGACGGCCTTACCAGGAGCAGAGTCAAACTTAGGTGGGTAATTTGTTCCCTCTCCTGCAGAATATTCCACAAATTTTAAAAAAGTCACAAAGAGAATATTATTTTTCATTTGTAGCCTTTCTTAATGATTGTACTTACTTGCTCCCTCTTCTAACTCCACGCTTCCTGTGTTGTTCCAGGTACTGCCTCCTCCATAGTTTTCCTCTGTCTGGGCTGGCTCGGCATAGTCTGCAGGGTTGAAAGTTCTGGGAAATGCAGAGAAAAGTTGAGAACCGAGAACATGTGCAGACAAATCGGCAGCAAAAAAACTGCAGAGGCTGCACAAAAAGGAAACAGCTTAGGCTTCAAAGGTGACCTATGCTTCTTTGAACAGGTTAGGATAGGTCTACGGACGATACAAAACGTATTCTTATTTTTTTTTTGATTTTTTTTTAACAAAATCCATTCTTAGAAAGTTAGATTTTAGTCTTGTCAATTCTGCCTATTTTGAACTCCTTTCAGAATGAGATATTTTTGGGAGTCCTGTCATTTTAAATCCAGATAATCTGCTTATAATTCAACGTTTACACTTGCATGTGAAAATGGCTGCAAACAACTGCGCAATTACACAACTGTTAATCTTTGAAAAGCATTAATAGAACCTCCTACACAACCAACAATAATGCAGCAAATAGTTTCTGAATGATGAATCAACAGCAAAACGCTTGACTTTTCCAGCAGCCATTGTACAGCGAATGCAGCAGTAATACCAGCTGACCAAATGCACTGGAATTCCTCTGAGGTTGCTAGGTAATGGTAGGAACTTTGTTGGGGTTTCTAAGCAACAGGCGGAACCTTGCTGGGGTTGCTAGGTGACGGGCAGTGCCTGTTAACTAGTGCCGTTACATTTGAACGGTTTTTGAAACCTTTCAAATGTTTCCAGAAGGTTTTTTTCCCAGATAAAAAATTACTTATTGCTAAAAAAAAAACATCTGTGTGGTTCTTTTAAGCACTTGGGTTGTTTTTAGAAGCAGTAGAAACTCAAATGTAAGTACAAAAACATACAAGATGTGAATTTTGCATAACAGGTCACCTTTACAGCTCACTAAAATAATATAAATTTGTGATTTTACACCTAGGTAAAATTACAGACACAATGAAGATGAAGCAGAAAGTCAGATGTTTTTTTCTGACTTTGTGCACAAATCAAAAGTCAGAAGTAAATATCAAAAACATCAGCTATGTTGTGTTCTTGTAGCTTCTACTGATGCAAGTCTTATTTGTGCAAAGTGAGAAAAATCCCACCATGAGCAAACTGGAGATTTGACCAACAGCAACAAGTCAAACCAGTCAAAACACTTTCATTATCTGCATAAGATCCTTCCAAACAAAGACACAGTTTCGTCTTAAGTAAACAAACCAACGGTCGAACTTCAAGTGTTTTCTACATAAAGAAACAGAGAAAATCATTTCTGATTCTGGCATTCAGGTTCCTCTTACTAAACAGGACAGCAGATAAGGATGTCATATTTTTTTCCACTGGAGATCAGATTATTTTCCATCATGGCAAGTTTAAGGCTACTGGGGAACAGATGCAGTCATCCAAAGCAACTGAAAGTTAAACTAAATACAGAAGCACAGCAGAGATTTGGTGATGAATCCTTGTGTGAAACCTCAAGTAGAAAAAGGTAGTAAGTAAATTTGATAACCAAGAGTGACAATTAATTAGGGGAAACTACTTTTTCCTTTTATAATTATAATCAAAACTTTTCCCAGAAAACCTGTGTTTTCACACCAAAAAATGTTAAAAGTTGACATTTAAAAACATGACTACCGGAAAACAACATTGACGATACTTAAACACCAACGACAGAGTTTTTAAAAAGAGAAATAAAACAATTAAAATACATATACATTTTTGCACATTGTTTAAATCTTAATTAAGTAATCAGCCGATGGATCTGAAAACTGTTGAGCATTTTCCAAATGTCTTGGAATACAGACTCTGAAGATCTAGTGAGACATTGTGTAATTGTTTGTTGTACCATTTAAACCTCTTACAGAAAACCCTTAAATTACTGAAAAGCTTTCGGTTACATTACTCTGGTTTCTGTCTGGCAGCACACCGTACATGAACATATACTTGTTGTAATGCTACCCAGGCTTTCATGTCCTAATTCAATGCTTGGTTTCAGTGAGAGAGAAAATTTGATTTAGGCTTCTGAGGAGGAAACCGCACAGCTCCTGACCTCAATCACAAAAGCCAGTCTAGATTTGAGACAGACTCTGAAAGGATTTACAACATAAGACCTGTAAGTGTGGGAAAAAAAAGGGAAGAAACATTGCTATCCACTTTATTCATACCCTTTTAATCCAAATTCAGTGCAACATTAAGAATCCCATCACAGACAAATACTTTTGTCAATCCTGTGACACAGATCAGCCATTTGCTGAAAATAAAACGCAAACATGTCGATAAATGCAGATATTTTTTCTGAATGAGATTTTTAGACTACGCTCTCTGTAGAAATGCTCAGCCCACGCTGCTCACTCTCACTGGATAAAGTTTTTCCTCCACCTTCCGATTAAGGCCCAACAATAGACTGGGGTCATGCTTTCTGGTGACTATGGCAACAGGTAAAAGTGCAACAAAAGGCAGTTGCTCCCTTACCCCATGCCTTGTGCCGAAAATCTGCCTCCTCTCCATCCGGATACCGCTGGAGAAAACAAAACGAGTGCATATTTAACTTTTGTTATAAGAAAAGCATCAGACGCGTCATTTGAACAAAAATGACTTTTTATAGGAAATTGCTTACCAACAGCTGCCCTTCCTCTGCCCCTGCCTCTTCTGCCTCGCTCTGCTCCTCGTCCAGCCACTCCAGCTTTGCCTCCATCCAAGCCGTTCTCCTGGCCACGGACTGCAATTATGCAGAGAAAGGCCGGTATTGGATTACAACACTGCAGTGCACACATTCCCCAAGAAAAGTGACTTCAAAATGAGTCACATAGTACTGGGAAGCTAGCAGAAAGAGGAGATTTTATGATTTATAGAAATCAGAAAATCAAATCAAAATGAAAAGCAAGTTTGAAGTTCAGGGATTATGAGTCGATTTCGCCAACTTTAGTCTCTGATTTAATATCAGGAACATCCAAATAAGAGGGGCAAATATTTAACTACGCAAATTTCTGATTTAAAGACTAAAAAATATGAAATATGAATAAAAGATTGGACCGAAAAGTGTCATATGGGGGAAATATTTTTGCTTCTAACAACTACTGGAAGGAAAAACTCATTTATATCTTTATTTTTAATGTTAACACAAATTGAACAGTGCCTTGCAAAAGCACTCGATACACCTTTAACATTTAGCAGGTTTTGTCTCAAAGCTACAGATCTTTTTATATTATTTGGACCTTATGAGGAAGACCAACACAAAGCAAAGTGTGGGGGGAAAAAATGATAAAAGGTTTACAAAATGTTGCCATTTTCGCCAGCTGGCCCTGTTGAAGCAGGTTTGCAGTTGTGTCATACACATATACACCACACAGGTGGGCTATTTACCAATTAGTAAACAAGTGGGTGAACCATGATTTTATTTTGGTGTGTCAGAGAAATTGGGGCTGAATAAAAACATTTTTACTTGCAATACATGTTTTAAACGCATATATTCTCCCTCTTCAAGTTGTCAAAATGTGAAAATGTTCAGTGTGACTGTCTGCTACCTGCCTTAGCCCTCATGTTTGATTGTATGTGCTTGTATGGTTAAAAAAAATTTAAATAAAGTATAAAACAAAAATGTGAAAATGTTAACTAAGGTAAGAATATTTTTGCAAGGAACTACAACTACGACAATTCCCCGTGCATGAACTTTCAGCTGGAATTATACACTAAGTACCTGGTTTCACAAATTTAAGAATCTAAACGTTCAGTTTGTTTAGATTCGTGAAAATTATGAAATGCATAAAAAAGAGCTTATTATAACTGTCCCAAAGTGATAGAACGTGATTAAACAGAGAGGAGAGGTTTACATTTGCAAAGTATAAACGTACACTCTCGTCCTCTGGTCGATCCGCGGCCTTTCCGTGGAGCGCCACCTCGACGACGTGCAGCATCTTTCTCTCCACCTTTCTCTCTGTTCTCTTTTCCTTCCTCACCGGTTTCCGCCTGGCTGATTTCCTTCTGCCCAGACACTCCTTTCTTCTTCCCCACCATTTCCCAGGAGTCCTGGAGAAATGAAAACAGGGTTAAAAGGTTTCTCTTTCCAGCCATTGTTGGGGGTCGTGAAGTTATCTGTGGTTTATTCTGAGTGCTTGGCATTTACTGCAGGACAACTGATCGGATGGACACACAGCTGGTGGATCAACGTTGTTTTTAGTAGAAGAATAAATCTAAATGAATGATGCAGGGCTGAATAACACATCTGTTTTTGTTGCCAATGGCAGATCTTCAATTATGTGGGCCAAAACTGGCTGCTGATCCTTTCACTTAAGCAAGAAGAAATTGCTCCTTAATGACTCTGCAATTAAACTGAGATTATTCTGATGCATTTCCACTACTTTACGGTTTCAGTTTCTGTTTATATTCAGATAGAAATGTCTGTGCAGTTATTTGGGATCATCTATATATCGAATTTCAAGCCCAATTTCAACGTTTTGAGCATTTATCAAACATGAAATGTTTGATTACTGCATTCCAGAGCGCTTACGCTTCAAAAACAGAAATAAAAAACTGGAAAAATTGATGAATGGACAGCTGGAAAAGGGATCAAATAATGGAAAAGAATGAATAGATGGATATTGATTGACAGACAAAAGGAAACAAGCACAGATGGAAAAAAAATGGACAGAGAATGATCAAACCAAAGAAGATGGATAGCAGGCAAACAGATGGAAAGCAAGATGGAAAA
Organism: Alfaro cultratus; assembly: GCA_903066825.1. NCBI lineage: Eukaryota > Metazoa > Chordata > Actinopteri > Cyprinodontiformes > Poeciliidae > Alfaro > Alfaro cultratus. The sequence goes on along the minus strand of CAEFZX010011569.1, from coordinate 35,548 downwards.
ATTGTCAAAAACTGATGAAAAAGTGAGTGGGTGGATGGATACAATTTCTAGAACAAGAGTGGCCAAGTCCAGAACTCAAGAGCTACAACATTTTTTTCTAAGTTTTAAAAAAATTTTTAGCAAACGAAACATTTTTTAGAAACTGGTTCCAGATGTTCTTGCAAATTTATGAAATAAGTTTAGAACTGTCGAATGAAACTCTAATCTGACTGACGACACCAAACGCGTCATAGGTGACAAAAACAATGGTTGATTTCATGTAAATGTTCTGCAAAAACTTCTACAAAATGTGGAGTCTTTAAGCGCATATCCCATACGTCATGTTAAGCGCCACCTACAGGCCTGAAGGAGTGAAAACATCATTTTTGGTTCTTTTTGTCTCTATGTGAATGAAAACAGTCTTATTTGGATGCAGGTGATACAGACAATCCCTTTTAGGAAACAACTTTCCATTGTGGACTGATCCAGTCGAAACTGCACAAAGAAGCAGATATTCAGCTGTGCAGAAACCTGGTAGCAATGATTTAAGTGTGTTGGAGATCGGATGCAGGACAATAGCTCTCGAGTGGATTGGACTTGGCCACCCTTTTTCTAGATAACTGGCAAGGAATTAAGTCAAAGGCTGAAACAATTAGATTAATTTTGATGAGTTGATTATTGAAATAATCGTTAACTGGACTATAAAAGCCAATTGCTGAAAAAAAAAAGCTAAAGCTACACAGTCAGAGGAGTAATTGAGTCAAAACTGTACAAAATATATACATTTTGCATTTAAGGAAAATAAAAAACGAAATATGTTCTACCCCAAAAATTCACTGAAGAAATGCTGTTCCCCACCAAGTGCGGTTTAAGCCTGGGTGGCACTGATTTCTCCAGAGGCTGCGTCTTAAACAGAGAGAGTACTCACAGTGTCCGGGCTACCCTCCAGCAACACGTTAATAGCTCTGTTGACGTCCCCGTTGCAGTCGTGCAGCGCGATCATGGACTCATCCTGGTCCTTGCCTGTGATGTCAACCAGCTGAGAGAGAAACGGTGCAACAATGAGAACAGAGATGAACCCACACCTAGATTTCTGCAAGTCACGGTTCTTGTTATGATTATGTCAAAACAAGGTAAAATAGTAGGTACTTGTACAGATACAGCACTGAAAGTCTAATAGAGAAGATGCTACTGGTGATTTAAAGTCGAACATCAGGCGTTTGTGACGATATCTCCTCTCACGAAGGTCCATTTGTAACTCCATTCATAAACACCATCAGGCTAAATATCTCCAGGCAACGTTAATAACTTTTCCTAAAAACCGTGTGATGCATGCAGTCTAAAATCTATATTTAATAAACTCAACAGCACAGTTAGGATTTGTTCATGAGGTTTCCGTTTTGGACCAAACCTGCTCTGGCAGCTTCTCCATGTGGAATGCATAAAATGATGAGAAAAGAGACGTGACCAAAAGAAATAAAAGCCGCATACAGCTGCTGCTGCCTGCAGCCCCACCTGTAAATATGGATTTATAGTCGGCACTGAAGCTCAGATAAATAATACGGTTTAAAATCACCTTTATAAAAAATTGGTCAAATTAAGATTTGAAATTTGCAAGAAAAGTGAAATAGTATAAAATGCCTCCTCACACTGTGAAGGAAAACATTTTTTTTGGGAACTGAGCTGTATTTTCACTTTTCATAGAACCAATTTATAGAAGCCGTCTTATAGTGCGTTCACACCAAACGGGTCAGGCACGTCTGATTTAGACTCAAAGTCTATGTGGAAGAGCATCAAGGGAGCTTCAAGGGCACGACAGGGGCGCGTCACGGACTGCGTTACTTGAAAACTTTTGGGTTTTTTGCTGGAGTTGAAAAATCTGATCTTTCACCACTCTACGCGACGTGTCAACCGACGTGTCTGACGGGACCTCAGGACTATGGAAGATTGTCGCCGTTTGCTCTTGTCCTATAATCTACGACTAATCAAGTTATGACTGCAGAGACAGGAATAGAAAGGACCTTGCTTGGAAAGGGATCAGCGAGGAAGTTGGAATGTCGAGTAAGTTATAACTTTTACTATTTGAAAATGTTTCCCTGCGCTTGAGCTATCAAAATGCATCCAGCAAAAACGTTAAATGTTTATTTAAATAAATGTTAAATAAACGTATTTATTTAGATGAAATATGCAGGAGATGGTGGAAAAGTTTGAGGGACACGTCATTCCTTGGCATACGCCTAGAGCACCTTTGACGCATCTGACGCTCGTCTAGAGCAAAATGTCAAGAGTCTGACCTCAAAGCGCACACGCGTCAAACTTGAAGCGTCAGATCCTTTTTTGAAGCGCCAAACACGCTTGGTGTGAGCGGACCACTAGAATTTATTTGGCGGAAGAAAAAAAACTATCTCTGACCCTTAAAGAAATTTCAGACCTTTTTTAAATGATTCTAACAGTGGTACTAATGGACTAAATTTTTGGATTTTGTAAAATGGAAAAGGAAAAAATTAAATGCTTATATTGCTACTAGGAACAACAAAGTAAAAGCAGATCACTGTTTTGTCAACACTTAATATTATCAACAATATATCAACAAAGACACACAAACTGCAAATACAGTGCAGGTCAGTAAAACAAGGCAGAAATAAGACAATGCGACTGTAAAAAGGGCTCACCTGTTTAACCTTTTCTTCAAAGTCTGCGTCGTTGTGGTCTGAAATCATCTGCGCGAGTCGGATCTGCTCTGCAGTGGCCTGTCAGAAAAAAAAAAAAAAAAAAAAAAAGGTGTCCACCATTTGCATCCAACCGACATAGGAGATTTGCATTCTCGTTGAAACAGAACGTAACTTATATAAAACTACTTATGAAGCCTCCAGATACAAACACAAGCAGATGAAGCTAAAAGCTACTTAAATTTTCTTGTAATCTGCTGCAGTTTGTCTTTAAGGGCCAAACAAAAACATTAGCAGGAAAAATCTATTTTAACCTCATCAAGTTAAAAACTGGAAAGTTCTCAAAAAGTCCCGTCTCTTATTTAACTAATTAGTGTCACAGCTTGTATGTTCCTTTCACATAAACATCAATAAATTAATTAGGCCTCTGAGAAGATATTTACCTAAATAACAAAATTTACAAGAAAAACTCTCAGATTTTCTCATTATGTCCCTGAGAACACCATAAAAAGTAAGGCAAAACTCCTTAAGACTTTAATTGACTTTTTTCCTTCCACTCAACTTTCAAATTAAAGTTTATTGATTTATTGAGACAAATAAAAAGTAGTGATTATCTTTGCATATTGGTAACTAGTTCTACCTCCAACTTAACATTTTGATTTTAATAATCGGGTTTAACTCATCAAGCAGATTCTTTTAACAAAGCTTGATATCTAAATAATCCCAGTCCAGTAGTTTGTCGGTGTGTGTATAAACTCTGCAGGTCTCTGAATGCGTACCTGAGGCCTCTGCTTGTGCTGTGTCTGGCTCTGTGTTTGGCCCTGTGTCGGCTCCCAGCTGCCCCGGGCTCGGTTCCCGCCCATGGACGTCATCATTTACAGTATATACAAATAACAGTATTTACAAAGGAATAACACCTGAGGAGATAAGGAAAGGAAAAGGGTGTTAGAGAACTTTATGAAGCTTATATGTACACACAAGAAGTGCTTCCTCCACTGGTGTCTTATCCTTTAGAGTTGGAAAGCAAATCAGTGATTCAGTGATGTTCCAGTAAACACCTTAAAATTAAGAGTATTTTTGTTTCCTTTAAGCAGAAAAATAAATAAACCTTAACCTTGTCAGTGAGTTGACCTGAACGAGAAGTAAGCCTTTGTATACTAGTTGCAGCGCCTCACAGAGTCTTCTACATATAAACTTTCAGATATGAAACCTTCTGTAATCAAAAATTAAAAAAAAATAAAAATAAAAAAAAGACAACAAAACATTTGTCTTTTCTTTCTTACACCGACTACAATCACTGTAAACAACCATCATTGCTTTGTTAATGCTTTCATGTGCTGGAAACCGAAGTCTTACAATGTAAATGAAAACTTTGCCTTTTTGCTGAGATGAACTAATCAGATCTTTTGTGGTCAATACATATTTAAGACCGTTTGAGTTCTGAGTTGCTTATTCACATTTTGAATGATTCGGACTCCTTTTCAAAGGACTACAACACATGAAAGAACAGAAAATGCGCTTCAGTTTGCTTTTTTTTGCAGACAGAATATCCTTTTTGCACATCAACTATATATATTCAAGTTTTTATTCAACTCAAAAAGAGCAACAAAGTAGAAGCTGCTGGATATGCATTAGTAGACTGTAGCGGAATGTCTGAATTTTTTATTTATTGAGCAGAAACATAAATCTTCCAACCACAGATCAGATGTAAAATTTGCCAATTCTAGTCACTGATTCGTTATATTCACTTTTTTATGTAATCCTTAAAAGTATTTCAAAGAACTATACAGGCGTATATCAGCTTTTAAATTTTGCTGGGTGATAAATTGTCCCAGAAATTATTGCAATACACAATAATATCATTTTGAGGCCATTGTTAATAGAATTAAAAAATGTCATAATAATGCCAGTACACACTCTGAAAGCAAACTTACTTGTAACATTGGAACTTAAAGACATTTTAAATGTCCAAAAAACAAATAAAATGGATTATGAAGTCTCTCTAAACAAAATATATTAAACACTAGGAATTTTAAAGCAGGGATATATTTAAAAGTGATTCATTTATCAAAATGTAAAGCAACACTGGAAAAATATCAAACTAAATTCATTAAAATAATTAAATCACTTTTTCTTGATTCAGAGGTCAAATCACAAAGCAATATTGTTTAGAAATCGAGGTTCTTGTCGTCCTCCAGGAACACTGCGCTGCTCGTTTTACATTTCTTCCTGCTTGAACACACCTGATTCAGGTGACTGTACTTTGTTAATCAGCCATCAACTGAAATAAATTTTGCTGAAACAGAGACAGATCTGAAGCACAACATGCAGGGTAATGTGCCTTGAGGATGAAGACTGAAAAAAATATATCCCACTTTACTTATTTTTAACTTAAATCAGCTGATTTTGTTTTCCTATCAGTATTTTTTGCCCAGAGACCAAAATTTTGCCACTGTCTAAGAGCGAGACACACCTGAACATACCAGACTAACATGAGCTGGAGGTGAATACATGGTTGAAGTTTTACAGCTTTTGTCTTTAGGTCAGGTGTGTATCACACCTGACCTCTCCAGGTTGACTGAATATCAATAAAATTTTATTTTTATTAAGATTTAATTACCGTTATGTTTACAGTTGTCATTTGCGTACACAACCTAAAAAAAGACCAATTTCACCATATAGATGATAACTTTAGACATCAGTTGTGTTTAAAAAAAACCCATCAGCTACACTATAAATAAAAGGAAAAATAAATCATGCACAGAAGCACTACTGTCTTTATTCTTTTTTAGGTTGTATCAACTGTTACACTTCACATTACTACATTTTTAGTTGCTTTTCTGTGTTAAATAAAATCATTTAGCTCTTCTTGGATCCATGTCGTACTTGGGCAACCTTTTATTACTCACACAAATATCTTCGCTCATCAAAAACTTCTCAAAAGAGAAGTGCAGTGAAGAAAACTATAAAAAGAAATCCTGGTGGCTTCAAATAACATGATCAGTTTAACAAAATTTGAAACTTGGATCTGGGAATGACATCATTTCAAGTTTAAAATCCTTTAAATTTTCTAATTTATAAACTTAGTGACCAGACCAACTTGCAAATTTCAACTTCTGAGTGAAAGTTGAACATTTAAGTCAGTTATCTCCTTCAACCATGCTACATTGCAATGTTTTATTTTCTCTTTGTTTTTATGACAAAGTTATAAAGTCCTGTTATATTACTGTTCTAAAAGGTTTGTCAATATGGCAATACTAAAAATACTTACTGGAATATTTGCCCCGGAGAGACTACTGTGTAAAAACACTTGGAAATTTAAGAAATTCAATTATTGTGACATTTAAAATCAACATCATCATATTGGGAGAATAAGTCCATGCTAGTCACAGATATTTGAAAAATACCAAATATTGGCATAAGTTGTTGGTCAATAAGTATATTGCCTGACCTTTAAAATAATTAAAGGTAAAAATAATTTTTTTTTAAAGCCTGATAAGTCCATGTCTAGAAAACGTAGAAAAATAAGTTTTATATTTTTGCTGATTTTCAGACAAACTCATGCTAATAGAAGAATATGCAACAATTTTTGTTCTCTTTGTTGAGAATAATAAGAAAATAAAGTCTAATAATTACAAAAGATTTCAAAGCAAACCATAAATGTGCATTGGCCCAGAAACACTTGTGCATCTCCAATAATAACTTAATCTAATGTGTTCTTTCAAAGGGTCAGGGTTAAGCTTCAACACCCAATGGGGAGTCTGCAGGATCACTGACTGGGAGAATTGGGAAAAAGCCAACAACTACAGGCACAGTTTCCAAATCTGGGTCTGGAACATCTTGAAAAAATTAACAACCTCGATTTGGTTTTTGGGGGACAATAAGATCCATAAAACAGGATAGAGATGATAGTTTTATGATTGAAACGTGACAATATTTCTCGTTGAGGTGACTGGTATCTCATTAGCACCTGCTAGTTGCAGTCATCATGGTAGAGCTGCAACAGAAGATGCTCCAACTACTCCTAAATCTGTTGTTTGGTAGTATTTTAGGGGTTTCCAGTAGAAAAAGTAATTGACAGAGTATCAAGAAACGAGCAATTGAGTTGTTCAGTTGCTGAAGGAGACAAAGAGTTGTGGGACGTCACAATCACAGCAAACGCTACCAATAGCAACTGGGAAAAGCACTGCAGAGCATGCACAATTTACCTAAAGAGATAAAAAGAAATCAGAAGAAGACGTACAGTTTGTTGAGTTTGTGGCAAAAATCGATAAAGATGCAGAACAAAGGCCTTTATGCAGCATACATTTGATCTTTGAAGTTTTTCTTAATGTCGTGTCTCCTCTTGAGGGTTTTATGTATCGTTACAACCCGACTTTACCCTACTTTATACGCATTTACAATTCTCTCTGGTTTTGCTCATAAGCATCCAGGGAGTGGAAGCAATCCCAAGAGCAATATGATCTTTTAAAAGTCCTTTGCATAGAAATCTAGGCTTAATTAGTCATGCAGCAAAAGAAAAAAAAGATGCAAACACCAACTAAAACACAACCAAGCAGATATTTGTCATAAGGAAATGATTATCCAAGCTATGTTAGGTTAGGTGACTACTTAATCTTGCTCAGGTTACGTAAAAGCCGTGTTTTGACAAGCCCATAATAGCAAACCAGTAGCCCGGGCCCGTCGCATATACAATTATATGCCACTTCGATAAGTCAGCCACATGGTCAACTAGTTAGCCCAGCAGCTAATCGATGAAAGAAAACATCCAGCTCTGAAGTCTCGGTAGGCTTCCGCTTCTCACGGCTTCACCTCATGGCGACAACGAAGCTAACTTTACCAGCTAACGAGCTAACACAGCTTCAGAAAGCTGCCAGGAGAAAGCAGCATTACCGGGGATGGCTTTACTTCACTGCATAGCCAACAGGTTAATTAGCTCACCACCTGTTTAACGAGCAGCGAAGCTTTCACAGTTGAAGAAAGAAACACAAAAAATACGCCCTGTTGCTATAGGAGTATTGCTAATAACTTGAAGCTATGCTAAGTAACGTCGGTCGTTTCGGCTAACTGTAACTTTAGCTAGGTTAGCAGTTTGTGCACTACAACGTTTACAACCAGTGTCCCTCCGGTGTACCCTCAAACCCGGACTGTCTACCAGGAAAACACCGGGGCTGAAGGCAGGCCTGCAGGCCGCTAAGATGGAAATAAATAACAGGCGATACTGACCAGAAACCCGGCTCAATATATTACACACAGCTACAGCCGACAAGATGTCTCGCTGTCGAACTACTGTTCGGATTCAGGGCTGTGGGTAATTCTTGAACTTTAGTAGAACAAATGAAAGGAAATATATATATAAAACCCAAGCTAACAAGCCCACAGACAATAAACGAGAGGCTGAATTTACCTGTTTCTTTTCCACTCTGACATACGCAAGAACTGCGTCACGTGGTTTTTCACAGAGCCGCTTCGAGGAAACAGGAGCCACACCACGTGATCACTTTAGGATATGTATAGTTAAATATCCTCAACCGAGTTGTGACATGCTGAAGATGTTGATGCACAACACAGGAGGCGACAGGGTGGAAGAAACTAACTGCAGCTGGCATGTGTCCTCCTCACTGAGGAAACAAAAACAATTCCCAGATTACTGCTCCACAGGTACACAAGTAGGTGAAAACAATTAAAAAAGAAACTTTTTGGAGAGTACTTATGTCTCATTGTTATTATGTAATGGTAAAGTATGCAGTATATGCTTAGGAATGGAAGACTTATTAGATAGATACAAACAAACTGTATTTCAGACTCAAGGTCCAAGTAAAACAAAAGCAACAAAAAACAACCAAACAGATGCACAAATCTACAATCAGCTATTATAGTAGCTATTATTGACAAAATGAAAGGTTCCCCAAATAATAACAGGGTACATCTAATCTGGAAAAGTACGACGGTCAAGAATTTTAAGCATTTTCCAGGTATGAATAAGTAGGAGAAAAGGAAAATCCTGCAATGTGAGGTTTCCAATATGCCTAACATATTTGTACATTTATAATTTAAATATTTTTATTTGCAAGCTTGTCATTGTCAACGTATTGTCTCAATTCATCCTACAATGTTTTCATAAGTCTCCTATGCAGTTTTAAAAGGGAACAGAAGTTTGTAGAAAAAAGAAAAACATCTAGGTGTCCATACTTTGTTCAATAGAAATCTAGATTTCTGATACTTGACTTGTCTTTCATATGGACTCTAAAGTACACATAGCTACAAAATGGTTGTGGTGCAAACTGTGTTCTGTCATTACTTAATATCTATTGTTTGTCTTGGTTTCCAGTTGTTCACAAAGGATCGCTCCTTTGTGGAACTTTAGGGTTTCAATACAATATGATTTTTAAATCCCACCTGTATTATTATTGTTATTATTATTATTATTATTATTTTTTATTTTTTTTATTTTTTTTATTTTATTTTTTTTGTGGTATTATTATGCAACAATTTACATGATGCAGCAGTTGCAGTGTTAACATTGTAAATTGTTACATACCTCCACTTATAATAATAATAATAATAATAATAATAATAATAATAATAATAATAATAATAACATAGAGTATACTCAATATACATTTTAAAAATGTTTTAAGTGTATGCTAAAGTAAAGTTTGATTACTATAATATCTCTGTTGTTTTTATGAGAAACCTTTGAAGGTCTACATTGAAGATAGTCAAATAAATAGATAATAATACCTGAGTTTTTGGAAAAATATAAAAGTGTGATGTGAAGAATTTATTTGAACGTTGTCCAAAGCTTTGTACTCAGAGATGAATCAAATCGTTTCCTTGATGTTTTATTTGTGTGCTGCCTTGATCGCCACTCCTCACCAGCAGGGGGCAGCACTGCACCATCCTGTGTTGCGCAGTAGTTGTCATCCTGTCAGTTCAAAGCTAGCTCAAGGTAAAACCGGTATAGGAAGTAAATACTATGAAAAGGGGCGATTACGTTATTACGGTATAATAATTTTTTTTAAATAGAATTATTCAAGTACAGACATGTAATAAAGCGGTTTATACTGCGTTGGTCGGCTTAGGCTTTTTATTGAACGTACCCTTAGCCACCGAGCTAATGTAGCCACAATCGTTGAATTTACTGAACTTTACAGACAGAATGGCAGATTCGTCGCCTCTGTCCGGGGTCAATGTTGTTTTGGTCATGGCTTATGGCAGCTTGGTGAGTCGCTTACCGTAGCTAGGGAACATTATAATAAACAGTTGCGTAATATTGTTCAACTTTAAAGCTTTGTCTGGCTTTGTGCGCAGGTGTTCGTGCTGCTGTTTATCTTTGTGAAAAGGCAAATCATGCGGTTTGCGATGAGATCCCGCCGTGGACCGCACGCACCTATTGGCCACAATGCCCCGAAGGTAGCTGGGCTTTTCTCACCTTTAGGATTGGTACCTCTAACTTTATCACTTACACATGAATCTATTGACAGGGTTTGAGGGAAAACATCGACTCCAAGCTTTCTAAGGTCCAGGAGATCTGCTTCGAGCCTCGGCTCCTATCAGAGGGGGATGACCGACTCAGGAGGGGATCGCAGATGAGTCAGTCATATTTTTGTGTTTCCTTTATCACTCTGCAAAATAGTTATTTTCCAGTTTTAATGTAACAAACCCACTCTCTCCCTCCAAGGTTGCTACAACTATCTATACCGAATGAAAGCCCTCGATGCTATTCGCGACTCAGGTGAGTTTTAACATTTAGTTTCTGCTGGTGGTTAGGTTTAGAGCAATATTATCATCATTCTCTCTACAATCACTGTCAGAAATCCCCTTAAATTATTTATTCATGGGGCAAGGCAGCAGTATAAACTTATTTTCACATGAAAACCTGTAAAAAAAAAAAATACAACATTCTGTATACCAAGTCATCAATATCTGAACTAAAATACCAGTATTTTAGATCTATATCTTAACATCTTCACTCCTATTTTAAATCATTTTTCAACTATTCAACTCAACCTTATAGTTAAAGATGGCAGGTGGATAACTGAGCATATTAATCTTTGGAGGCATGTCCTTTAGAAGCACATCTGACACTACAGTCTCTTTGCCAATCAAAGTGCTGCATGCAGACAACAAAGAATGGTCAGCTGAAATAATCTCCAGATCCACATAGGTGTAAGGAATTGCTATTTCAGCTTACTAGTGGAAAAAAGTCTCAGGCCCAAAAAAGATAGCAAGACTCTGATCTTAGGTCAAGTAAAATATGATAAATGCAAAAAGAAAACATATTACTCAAACCCAGCTCCCGCCAGACTTCCTCCTTAAAGTAGAAATCTTTATTTATTGGAGTGGTATAGTGTCACACAACCTTTACCTTGAGCGCATTTAATCTGAAGAGGAGTGAGAAACTACACTTGGAAATATTTGTGTTTTCAGCAAAATCATGTGCTAAAATTATTTGTAACCCTGCTGTTAATACTTGAACTACCCCATTTTTGCCAATATGGCAGCACATCTTACATATAAACAGTTAACCTACTGAAAGACCAAATGACTTTCCAGTTTCAGTTCTATAAATAAATAGTCTTTATTTTTCAAAGCAGATTATCAAAACAAACTGATTATGTGTGAATTTTAGGAAACACAAAATGTACAGAAACACTAAGCTTCTGCTTTCATCTAAATAAAAAGGACATAATTATGATTATTCACATAAACGGCACAATCAGATAAAGAGGTGTTAACATCAACAGAAATGATAAAAGTGGTGACATAATGAATAAATAGCATTTGAGTTCATCATACCTTTCGAAGAGAAACAAGTTCATAGCATCTCAGATCCTCCATGGTTCTCAACAATGTGCATGAGATGCTGCTATATACTTTACAAACCACATAAACAAAATACATTTATTTTCAAATCTCAGAGACAGAAGTTTAGAATATGACTTTAGTTAAGATCAATAAACATGATCAGTCTCATCCCTGTGTGTTTTGTCTGAAAGGAAAAATCACTACCACATTGTACGTCACACTTTAAAGCACGACATTAACAGAGCGCTCTTTGTTTTGTTGTACTGCTAATACCTTTGCACTTTTTTTTAAAGTACAGCACTGATTTAGTCAAACTTACAGAGCAGTCGTTAATTTTCTAACCGGTTCAGTTCTTTAATCTTTTGGTTTTTCTGTTTAGGGATTCCTGTTCAGGAGATAAGCGGCACTCCGAGCGCATTTACTGGCCGCAGCTTCAGGAACTGGCTGGTGGAGCTTCGCAATTCCCACTCTTTGATCAAGAGCAGCCGCAGCGCACTCATCGATCGCTTGCTTGAAGGCTACGACAGCGCTCGCCACGGAACTGGGGTAGGCGAAGGACGGGTTATATTAAGCCCCTCTAGCTAAAAGTGGAGGGAAGCTCGCTAACTTTCTTTTTACTGTGTCAGGTGTTTGGCGAGGCAGAGTTTCTGGAGTACCAACAAGCTCTCAATGAACTAGTTGACGTGTAAGTGCTGCCGTGCCGGTCCAGACTTGAAAACTATTAAGTTTAGTAACAATGTTGGAACAAGTACTTTAGATCACATTATTCATGCTGACAGGGAGAACTGAACAGCTTCCCAAAAGTGTTTAGGACAAGTTCTGATCTCTTCACTTCACCAGATATCTGGTGAAGTTCCACCTCCATATGTGGAATTAATTTGGATACATATCCAATTGTTTTCAAAACGTCTTTAGTCTGAACGGTCATGTTGCATTTTGAAGAGCTTTTATATAATTAATGTGACACTTGCCTCACAATTGTGCTCCAGAAAAAGACGGACATGGTAAATCCAGATGAATTTGAAGTGCATCACATCACAATCCCATCACTCCTGGCTCTGACTACACATCTAAACAGACTTCTCTACAGAAGTCGCAGTGAATGCTAAACAAAAAGCCGTCGCTATTAGTTGTGCTTTTTTTACTCTTTTTAAAACGACAATCTGTAAGCAAAGTGCTGCTGTGACCTCAACATTTTATTCTGTGCTTGTGGGTCTTTTTGGGAATGTAAACACTTTACCAGAAGTCTTGTTGCAGTCGGTTTTAATTAGTACTATAAACGGAAACGCAACAAAACAAAAACAAGATCAAGATGTGCAAACATAGCCTAAGAATGGCTAGAAAATGTTTTTTTTTTGTTGCATCCATTTAAGTTTAATATCACTTGGAGCTGCATAAGGACGGTTTTACCGACAGTCATCCCTTTCTCCTCTCCTCCAGAGTGAAGGCCTACTCCAGCAGCACCAGTTTGGACCAGCAGCACCAGTCTGCAGCCAAAGACCTAACAGGCTCCCCAGTCCGTGGCACTCCCTCCACAATCCAGGTCACCTACCTGCCCTCCACGGGTCAGCGCAGCAAGAGGCCCAAACACTTCCTGGAGCTCAAAAGCTTCAAAGATAACTACAACACACTGGAGAGCACGCTGTGAAACTCAGACGCTCAAAAGGAAAAAATGTGACTGCGTGTTTCTAGGTTGCATTTTAAAGTCCTCAACAAAAACTGGGACTTTACCAGGCACACACTTCAGAAATGTTTGCAAACTTTGGACCTAGTGGGTAATTAGGCCCAACCTGCTACAAATTTCATTTTAAATTATTTGACATTTCTTTTCAAAAGCATAAATGTGAATCTTTATATTATTTTTTAAATTGTTTGTACAGATGTGAAATAATTTATAACTTATTGATGCTGCTTGGTTTGTATTTATCAGAGATGTGTTTCTATGTGATTTAAAGATGGAAAGGAATAAAAGCAACCATGCATCTAATTCAGTTTCTGTTCTTCATAGAACCACTAGGTGGCAGTAAAACGCAATTAAACCCGTAAGAAACGAAGCACCAACAGCATTCAGGTTATCTTTTTTTTCTTTTTATTTAGGTTTAAATAAAAGTGGAGAAAAAAATGCAACAAAATGTCTAACTTTGTGATAGCTATCTACAGCTTTTACAGAAATACAACAAAAATATTGACAGAAGTTGAAAAAAATACAAAACAATGTTAAATACTCATTATTAAATATGACTAGCAGAAGTTAAGCCTGGACACAGAGCATGTTCAAGCAATATTTTGCACATTAGAAAATATAGCTTAGAGAATATTTGGAGTATAAATCCAGAGTTTTATTACATTAAATGCATTTTTTTTCTTCACAATGACCCACTTAATGTAAGAGAAACATATTCTGACACAGTAACAAAGTCTGTACAAAGCACTGAGGAATTTAACTCTGACCTTTAAGGAAGCTGGTCACTCATAAAAATGTGCCAAAACCATCAGAATATTGACTAATTTTTAATTTAACCCAGATTAGTTTCCTATGAGTTTAGCTTCTAACTTGACCTATAAAGCTGCTTATTATTTTACACGAGACGCAGCTTGAAGTTCTTTGAATGTTTTCCACTATATCCTGAAGGCTTCCCTGTCAAAGTACAAACTGCACAGACTTGTGCCCGTGTGTAACATCCAAGAAATCATTTAATTGCTTTTGAGGAGTTCATCATGTTGCCCTATTTGTTTTTGCCATGCAACAAATATTCTGCATGTGAAAAAGCCACAAAAATTAGATCTGTTAAATACCCATCACTGCACATCTACATATAAATATCTGTGTATATATACATTATCAGAGGATAAGTAAAACATATTTACACATTCGTTCTAGATCATTTCCGTGGATGTTGCTCAGGATTTGATCTCTATGACTTTGATGAAAGGCAGCACTTTGTTGGTCGGGGATGTTGGAATCAAAGGTTTGCTGCAAAAAACAAAACAGTGAGCTGATGTAGGTCAGGAAAGCCTTGATGATGAGTAGCAAAGGAAATTGGGCTGCATCTCCTCACCTGTAAACAATTTCTGGCTTGTTTTCTGTGGAGAGAGCAGGAGGGTCCCGTCCTGCCAGGAAGTGGTCCATGTGGTCGTGCAGTTCCTTGTTCTGCAAGCAGAAACAAGTGAAAACCATTTACTTTCATTCTTGTAGTATGTGCTGGTTTTTTTAAACACCACTACCTTTTACGAAATTCTGATTATCAGATTTTTGCAAAAACCTGTAGTTTCATAAATACATGTATCCATATAAAGCTCTGACTACTTAAGTGAATAAACTGACATAAATTGTATAATCTGTATGTAAATATAGGCATGAAGAGGTTTACAGCTCTTTATAAAACCATTTGTACCCCCTTTAACTCACATTCTGTCACATTAAAATCACAATATCAGATTATGTTACTGGGATTTTATGCTTTCCGTGCATCTTGGTGCAAACGATGGTTTGGGCAGTAATCAGTAGCTGTGTTTTGGTGGTAGTATGAGGTTTTTGGGGTTTTTTTGGCCATATTGAAACTGATTTATTTCGAAAAACTGCAATGGAAACACTTTTTTCACATCACACGAGTCACAACAACAACCAAATGTTGCCGCTGGCACAAACCACGAAGAAGAGGAGACAGGAAGTAGATGTAGCATGATAGCGCAGCATGGTTTTTAATGATTTATCATGTAAACAAACTTATTCATGTGTGACTTTAATTGCCTTTTTTATTTAATGGAAACACCACAATTGCAAAAATAATTATTTTTTTTACATTAGCAGAATATTGACTGTTTTGTGCACTTTTGTAATAGAAATGCAGATTATGACATGTGGAAAGCCTGACATATTTGGTTAGCTTAACCCCGCATTCAATTTCTCCACATCTGCTGGTTTTTATGACACCGTTTGTTGTTTTAACAAAGTTACGATGGACTATTGACTGATTTGTGAGTTAAATTGGGGGTATCAGTGTAAAGGGGCAAAATGAGATTTGTGGTTATAACATCACAAATTGTGAAGCAGTCAAAGGCTGTTTGTAAAGAAACTTCAGAGTCATTGTAATGGCTACTTTAAAAGATGAACAAGCCCTTTGGAGGGTCAGTGGTTTTCCCTTTGACCTTTGACCTACTCACCTCAGCTTCCAGGAAAGCGACCTTCTCCTCCAGATCCATGATGACCCGATCCCTCTCTTGGAGTATTGTCCGTGAGTGCTGCAGCTGTGATACGGGCCAAAGCAAACAAAAACTGTAATATTCAGAAAAAAGCACAAATCCCTCCTGCATCAACTCTGTCTCATTTCCTCATTGCTGGCGTCTTCTTTGTCTCTGTGTGCACAATCAGCAGAGGTGGGAAGAGGAACCAAAAATTATACTCAAGTGTAGCACTACTTCAACATATTAATAAAAGTAAAAAGTAGCTGTCAAAGAAATTACTCAAGTAAGAGTGAAAAAGTAGCTGATAAAAAGGCGACTCAAGTGTTGAGTAAATGATTAAATCATCAATCATTTAATATTTAAAAATTACCTCATCAGATGAACCAAAATGTAAACTTATGTGGAAATGTGGGTATTTTAAGGTCAAAATAAAATAATTGATATAGATATATACTCCTATAAGTAATTTTTTTCCCAAAAAGTCACTCAAGTAAATGTAACTGAGTAAATATAACTATTTACCATCTATCTCTGACTATCAGGCAACCTTGATGCGTGCATAAATACCTGCTCAATCATGAGGCGGAGCTTCCTCTGATGACTCTTTATCATGTCGTCAAGGTGATGAATCTTTTCCTTCAGCAAAGCCACTTGTTTCTTGAGCTCTGTGCACCTGTAGATGACATGATAAAAACTGATTGGAAACAACAAAACAACCATCTGCAGGTTTTCTCTGTCGAATTGCTACCTGAGTTTACAACAGAAGTTTCAACCTGATAAAAAATAAATTCCTACCTTTCCTCGTTCTCTGCTCCTTCCCTACTGTCCTCTTTAACTTGAAGCAGCTCCGATTCCCTCGCCTCCATCTTGTCTTTGAGGAGGCCGCTCTCGATCCTCATGCTCTCCAGCAGCCTCTGCAGCTCCTCCACCTGCTGGCCCTTTTCCTCCGACTGCAGCTCCACCGCCTGCAGACGCTCCGACTGCTCAGCCAGCCGGATGCGATACTCGTTCGACTCGGCCTGGAAGATGACGAACAGATGGGCATTTTAATAAGGTCAGATTTTTTTATGAGATAGATATACAAATAATGTTGTATTTTTTTCCATCTGGCATTAAAGGTGGACCTTAAATAAAAAAATATTTTTTTAAATATATGTTGAAACTGTCACTATGTCGTGGTAGAATGGTATAAAAAATAATTTGTGAAAAAAAGAGCTCCTCTCTGACTTCTTCTTATGCTAACTATAAGCAACCAATCAGAGCCAGGAGTTGGGTCTTAGCACTGTCAATCACCATCTGTGTGGCGCTGCTCAGCCCTCTCCAGAAGAGCTAGCAGAAAGCTATGCTCTTCTGCTAGCCTGTCACTAATGCTCAGGGTAGTTAGCATAGCCACCAATGTCGGTGGATAGACGGTTTTCCTGTAGCGGTAAATTGTTTCTCTGCCATTGGCACATTGAGCAGTGAGTACAGCAGGTTGATTGACAGCGATAAGATCCTACCCCTGGCTGTGATTGGTCGTTTTTGGTTGGGAGAGGAACATTTTTGTAGGAAATCAATCTTTTCACAGATTATCTGTCTCATATTAAACTGTCACAACATAGTTTTAAATATTTTATGACTTACATACTGCAGCTTTAACATCCTATATATTTCTGAGTAGAATGAGCCGACCAAGATGCCGATATTTAAGGGGTTAAACCTGACCTTAAGAAGCCTTTCAGCGTCAGGTCTAGCAATTCAGATCACACTAAACATCCAAAACAAAACTAAACTCTCTGAGTTGATTTAATATCCAGTCAAATGAAGGTGGATATAATTCAATAGAAAAAAAATAAATAAATCAATGAGAACGAATGATGGAGAACAAATTGATGATCTGTCTTTCCACACATGAGCCTGAGTCATCTCCTAATCGATCTAATCTGAGATCCACTAAAAGCTAATGGCCTGTCTTCACATCAGCTTCTCAGGCGGGATCTGATGGATCTGTTCACTTCCTGCTGATAGAGATGTTACTTTAATGTACCGCCGTCTGAAAACAACGTACAACAGATTTAAAGCTGATGGCAACCATTACTTGTGGTTTCCGAGCTTCCCATAAAGTCCACAGTCGCATTTCTAAACATGGCTGCGGCTTAAGTGCAGCCTCCCGGCCAGCATTATCTCACACCGAAGGTTTGAGAAAAAAGGAAACTTAAATTTTAATTCATGTATTTGTTTGAGAAATAATCAGAAATTATTAACACCCCTAAAAAAAAATTTCAACTCTGAAACTGCTACTACTGCGCCAGTTACTCAACAGGCTGTTGCTAGGTAACCGAAGAGCGAGTGAGTTGCTAGGTAACTGAAAAGTGAGGGCGTTAGTTGGTTCCACCAACTTTGCTTATCAGAGTTTTTGAAACACACTATTGTCAAAAGGTTAGAGCTTGGTTTTCTCTTATTTCCTTTTCCAGGGACCATTAGGGAGGTGATTTGGTGTTTCAGCAGGATAATTAACTGAAACATTTGGCCAAACTGACTCAGAAATTATTCACCAGATCTCTGTTTAGAGGGGACCTATTATGCAAAATTCACACTACACAAGTTTTTATGCTTCCATTTGGATCTAAAATCAGCCCAAGAGTTTATTAAAACAACCATTCGGTTTTTGGCAATAAGTTAATGTTTTTTGGGGTTCGGAAAATGAGCAGTTTCAAGAACTGAAGGTTATATTTACATGTTATATTTACACAAAGAGAAACAAAGTCACATGTCACCAATCAGATAGAAACATTTTAAGATGGGATTTTAGGGGTATGAGTTGTACAAAAAATATTGTTAAATTTTTACTTGAATTGGAATGTTTCTTTCTAATGAGTAAACATATTAAATTTAAAAATATATATTTTTCTAAAAAAAAAATTCAGTAAGAGATCATGTTCCTTTAATAAAATATCAGTGCATTTTAAAACTTTTTACACATTTTCCATCTGAATTTAGATATCAGATTCTATTAGGTCACTGATATGAAACTTTTATGATATACATAAATACACTTATTAAAAGCTGCATATTTGATGCTTACTAAACCTTTTCTAAAGTATTAATTTTCCCAATCTAACTTTAGTTCAGAGCATTATTAATTAGCAAAATATTAAGGTATTAAAAAGAGCGAATAACTAATATGAAGACAATTTTAAATAGATTTTGTGTTTATGGAGATAAGCATGGCGGCAAATCGACATGAAAAAAAATTTATTTAATTAATTAATGTAGATTTTTTTGGCTTTCCAAGTTCTCCAGTTTTTTAGGTTGCAGACACAAGAAGTAAATTAGATGAGTCAGTTTTTAGAGAAAACTATCTCATATTAAACATGCTGCTGCTAACAAAACAATGAGTGTGATGTAAAAAACCCCAAAATGCTGGTAAGTCCATTACAAAAATGTTAGTCAAGTCTGGACAGATCTTTTACGAAAACCAATAAAGGGTGGCGCGTCGGAGAATGAGCAATGGACTCCGAAGGTAATACTAATGGATAACAGTTAAAGCAGCGTGAATGTAGCAGAGCGGTGAGTCACAGTAGGCGAGTCGAGTTACTCATTTCCTGACCTCCAGTCTGTCTCGCTCCTCCTGGTGCTGCTTCTCCATCTCCTTCAGCTGCGCGTAGAGACGCCGCGTCACCTCTCTGAGCTTGGCGCTGTCCTCCTGATAGTCCTCGAGCTGAGAGAGTGGACGGACAAAGAGAGACACGTTCAATCGGGTCCGATTTTACAGGAAACCGCTCTCCACATTCTTTACTGTTCCAGAGTCTTATCTCATATGAGTTATTGTGCAACAACTACAAAACTTCACTATAGTCGTTAGAGGGAAAGTATTATGTAAAAATAGGCTTATTTTAATAATGTTATTCCCTCATCAAAAACACACCTGGTGTGTTGCCTTGATTCTTTCTTGCATGTTTGAGAAATCCTTTAATCTCCTCCTTAGAGGTGCAGCTTGCAAGCTAGCAAGCAACAGAGGCCCAATTTCAAGGCAAAGTCTAATTTATTTAAAGTCATATTTGATATATAGTGTTTCTGTAACAACTTAAGGTAACATAATTACTTGATTGTGCTATAAAATGGCACTATGTCCGTAGAAAACACTTAATAATGTCCCTTTAATATTGCAAAAACGAGTTAAGAATAATCAATAAAGTTGGTTATTTGGATCAAACAAACTGTTCAAATTTGCTGACATAGTGGAATAACAAACAGCCATTATTAAGTTTTAAGTCAAAAATAAATTACCAGAAGACATTCAACAGTTTTTCTTCTAAAAAGTAATGACTCTTTAATTTAAGGGGAAAATGTGAATTTAAAACTGGGGTTGAAACGATTAATCGGGTTAATCATGATTAATTAGTTATTGAAATAGTTAACTAATTTTGTAACTGATTAATCAATAACTGGAGTACATAGACTAAAAAAAAAGCATTTGTTGAAAAACAGTCAGAGCAGTAACTAAGCCAAAACTCTGCAAAATATATGCATTTAAGATGAAAAACTTTTTTTCTGTAAACATGTTTTACCCAGAAATTTCCTATTAAGTATCATTTGCTATAAAATTGTTAACCCAAAAAATAAACAGATTAATAGACAGTATTTTTTAGTTCCAGATGGATCCTTTGCTACAAACAATCAAACATACACTGAAGAAATGTTATGTTATTGAATTTTAGGTGATAAAATGTTTGTTTTCTTATTTAGAAAAGGAACTGGATTATTTGTTTATGTGCATCTTTTAAAGTATTTCTAAGACTGTGTGAAGAAAACAGTGTTAAAATGAGGCAATTTCTTTCATCCGACTAATCAATAAATTGTCAGAATAATCGATAGGATAATCAGTTACTAACATAATTGTTAGCGGCAGCCTTATTACGAATACTAAAAGAAATACTATTCGAACCAAATTAACATGAATAGTAATGTATTGGTTGGTAGTACTAAAAGTAAATTTTCTACCCACTTCATTGAATGTACAAATACTCTGCTGTTCTTCTTTTGCTTACTTTTGTTTTAAATGCATTTTCTTTGTATATTCTTTTATTACAATCTATAAAATAATAAACAATGCACAATATATTCAGTAAAGTCAAACCCAAGCCTGAGAGGGTGAGAAAAGCAGGTCTAGACTTAGGAAACAGCAGCTTTTAAACAGTCTAAATATAATCTTTTATCTTTAAACGTTCGCTTTAGTGAGCAGAATAATTACACTTTCCACTTTGCTCCCTGCACAGTTATATAATCTGTCTACTTAGAGAAGGAGGGCAGTGCAAACTGACCCGGGTTTACCTGCCATCAACCCACACGCCCACAGTCCTGGAGATAATGGTGTGGGTTTACAGCAGCTCTTATAAAGTACTGACTCCAGCACGATGCATGGGAAAGGCAGCAGTGGGAGCCGTTCAGAGGAGCTAAAACGTTTCTTTACACATGATGCATTTAAATCCTCTGCAACTGAAAGTGATTCGTGCCACATTTACTTATTTATATATATTAGTATATAAAAAGCAACAAAGTTGATAGATGCATTAAATCATTGAAGTAAGATGAGCTAACCTCAATGTCAAGTGAGACGTTGTTGTTGTTGTTGTTGGTGACCGGCGGTTGATTGTTGGGCTTGTTGACTCTGAAGTCATTTTCTGGAACCTAAAACAGAAACAGAGTGACCAGGTTGAAAAGGTTGTTCTCTATTTCTTATTTATTTATTTTTTTACTTAAAAAGTAAATTAAAGTTTTTGGTTTTGCTTTATTATGTAGCCAGTGAAAGCGCCATAGACGCTGGAAGAATAAAATGAAAAGTTTTATTTAGGCATGTTGCTGCAGCAAGATTTGGAATAAGCCCCAAGGAAAAAAAAAAGAAAAAGAAAAAAATAATAAGTGAAACAACTTTGCAGTCAGTTTTGCCTCTGGAAAATTAAGAGACAGTAGAAACTTGCAGCAGAGACAATATCTCCAGTGGCCGTTGCTGCAGCTAATGCTAATTATAAAGGCCAAAGCTCACAGCTTAGGTTGGCAAATAAAAGTGAAGTTTTCACAAGTTATGGAGTTTCAAATGCTATGCAAAAGATAAAAGTGTATTAACTGGTTACTCAATAAGAAGTTGCATGTAAAATGAAGTGCTGAGCTTCAAAATAAATAATGTTTTTTCATTAAACAGATTAACAAAGATGAAGGGTGTAATCATACACAAGTAAACCCAAAGTAACAAATACACTTGTCAAAATCAGATTTAAAATTGTTTTCAGACGATCAAGAAGATCAATGTAAAAAGTATCAATTTTGAAAACAATTATTATTATTATTTTTTTATTTACCAAAAGAAATTCAGGTCAAAAATGATTATAAATAATCAAACATTTCTACCAGTCATTAACCAGTTTTCTGCATATTTTCACTGGTATTTTTGATATTTATATTTGGCCAGGAGCTCAAAGTCTGAGGTTGGAAAGTCTCCTTACCATCACCCTAATCTGTAGGTCCCTCCACAGATTCTCTGTCAGTAACAATATTAGTATTACTTCCAGTCAGAAGATGCATTTTAGTCTAAATCTGTTAAGGGGAAGAGTAATTTTGGGCTTAATTTCATCTTTCTCTTCTTTCCAGCATTTTCTCCTCCATTTTACAACATAACCAGGCGCACGTGGCCTCGTCTGCAATTAGTTACGGCCCTGTTAAACTATCAGTGGTTTCAGTTAATCTAATAAGTCTGACATAAAATCATGCAAGAGAAAGAATGTGAAAATACTGGGATTTCTAACTACAGCAGATGATATCACGAAAGGATTCCAGGAATCTGGAAAACTTTTGGATGAACAAAGATGAGGCTGAAAATCAAAACTTAATGGTTGAGGTCTGCAGGCCTACAGGCAGCAGTGAGCTGTAAACAGACATAATTCTTTAGTGAACAACATAGACTTGGGACATTTCTGTGGGAAATGGAAAAAACATTCTCCCACGCAAAGAAAACCAAAATATAAACCAGATGCAGCTCCTGAATGTTTGCTGGTACTTTCTGCTCTGGACTAATCATGCAAAATGGACGGATTAGAAAACACTTTGTGTCTTTGCATTACAGAAGAAAAAAGGAAATTTCCACAGGTGTAATAGGGAACAACATGTTCATAGCACAGATACGTGGAGCCTCTGTAAAGTCTTACAAAACCAAACCACTCTGCACATATAACAGCAGCAGAAAATGAGTCCAGATGCTTTGCTGCGCTGCCTGCAGCTCATCTGGAAGGATTTTTAAAACGTTGTGCAATGAGGACAAATAAATAACTATGCTGGAAAGAGCTGTGCAAAGTCAATATTAAATTAAGTTAAAAACAGAAACATTTAGAGCTACAAAAGCAAAGTTGATCAGGTTTACAAAATGTGCAGAGTTTAATAGCACAAATGTCACCAGCCCAGCTTATACAACTAAGCAAAAAAAAAAAAAAGTTTTTTTCCTTCAAGAAAAAAATTATTTGAAAAGATTTGCATTTGTTTTTTTATTTATACACAGCTCATATCAGAAGCTTTAAAGAGTTCAAGTCTTCTTTTAAAAATAAATTTTCTAAGATCTTTTTCTAAATAAACTCTCTGGATTTGCTCTTTGCAACCATCTTTTCTTGCATGATTTGACTTTTGTTTCTCAGACTTCTTGTCCCCCCCATTATTTTCAATGTAGTGAAGTTATATCCGTTCAAATGCAAGTGTTGTAAAAATTCCTTAAAACCCAGTTTATACGTAAAAATAAACCAAAGGCTGAACAGGAATGGAAAAGAGAATTTTGAATATTTCAGATGTCCTGTGGTTCACAATTTCTTTCCCTATAAGGTTCTCATTTGTATAGGATGACACAAAATCAGGACTCAAGTCTTAAACTTGCAAAAAATAAATAAATTAAAAAAATCACCTTAAAAACTTGAATGTTTATTGAGATTGTGAGTCCTAAACTTGAGGTTTATTTTAACATTTTCCTTTCATATTTTAGACTCTCCAGCATCAAAGAACATCCACGTTTTAATGATAAAGATAAAAATAAAGAAATTTAGAATGTTTTCTTTACATTTCAACACTTTCCACTGTTGATTTGGTTGCGAATTCTTGTTCATATTTTAATTAATTCCTTATGCATTTCTTGCCTTTACATGTTCACATCTCTGTATAAATTTTTTCAGTTTTTCCCCAAATTAAGCATCGAATTCACTTGCCAGATACACAGATGCACAGATATGAAACAGTTGATCCTTCAGTAAGAAAAAAAATAAAATAAGACACCGAGTAAAACATGAACTGTTGGCTGATTCAGTACATTTTTTAAGAGTTAAAAGTAGGAATCTACCTTGTTGAAGTTGCCGTTTTGTCTGGCAGCCATCTGCTGTCTCAGAGTCTTTAGGCAATACCGCACCTACAAAAAAACAAAACAAATAATGCTTTAAAAATATGTTCACTATGCACAGAAACCATAAAGGCTTTCAGTTGAGCTCTGCACAAGTAATTAAATGCTTTAAGCCCCAGCAGCTGAGCTCTGACCTCCTGAATCTGAGACACTTCGTCCGTCAGCATCCTGACACTCTGCACCGCCTCTGACCGAGCTCCGAGGTAGACCTTGAAACACAAAACACAACTATGAAACACACACTGGAAAAGCTCAACGCCACTTTAGTTCCACTGAACCAGAACACATGCTTTAGTGACTTTTACCTTTTTTTCTGCGGGAGTGATGAGCGCAGCTCTTTGTTTCTGCTCGCTGGGTTTCTGAGGCAGCACAACGGCTACGCTGCTCTCCTACACTCCATGGTGGGAAAAAGAAGAAGAAAAAAAAAAAGAGGTAAATTATCCCTCTGATCTCCGCCTCCGTCATCTCAGTAAACAATCCTGTGTTTTCTGCTCTGAGTTAGTACCTTGCTGCTGTGCCGCTCTGAGATGTATCCTACTTGATTCTGATCCTGTAAGGGAAGTCTGAGAGTCCTGCGGAGATCCTGGAATGAAAGATGAGACGATAAAAGGAGGTGGATGACTAAGTGGAGCGTTGGGGGGGGCAAAAGATTGATGAAGGGAAAGAAGAGGAGCTCAAAATGAAAGTGGAAGGCAGAGCAGAGAGAGTGGGGGCGGTTTTTAAGTCATAAAACTTCCCCATCACTGAAGTTCCTCTGTGCAAGTCCTACAATCACACTGGAAATCTTAGCATCCCACAGTGAGGAGACTTTTCCACTCAGGGTTTGTGGTCAGCTAGCTGGAGAAAATCTAACCAGTCCAGTGCAGCCGGGGCTAAAAATACAAAATGCTCTAAAACCCCCAGCTTAGTCACTGTCCACTCGGCTTTGTCTCCTTGGCAACAACAACAAATAACAATAAAAATGTTTGCCATGCAACGCTTCATTTGAAGTGTTTGTGAAAATACTAGTAGCAGCATTTTCAGTGAACAGACAGGAAATTCTTGATCAGTCTGTATGTTGAGGCCTGTGGATATGGACTATGAGTCGATTTTATTCATATAGCAAAGCTCACAGGTTAACAAAAAATATTTTAAACGGAAGTCTTGAAAGTTTTAAATCATTGTTAATGTAACTGTTTGTTTCTTTTTTTGGTTTTTACCAAAGATGGAATGACAGAAAACAAACAAACTAATAAAAAAGTATTCTTTTGGTTTCAAGGTAATCTGACTCTTCTCTCTCCTGCTGGGAAAAAAAACCCTCATCTCCACAGCATGATGCTGCCACCACCATGCCGTGTGACAATTTCTGCCAACTACTTGTCAATTCTTACTCAAACTTTCATGCCCATTTTGCAAACTGCAGATTTAGTTTAGATTAAAAATACTTATCCTTGTTTTAATCATAGTTTAGAGCATGAGAAGCAAAGTTTAGTCCGTGAGAGTTAATATCCTGCAACCGTTAGATGAATCCCATCTCCAACACACTTGAGTCAAATAAATGGTTTATTAGCAGAGCTGCCTGCTGTTTAAACTTCCTGTTTAAGGAAGGAGGATAGCTCTAGAGGTATTAAAATAAAAAATGTGGCTAAGTGACTCCATAACCAAACTGAAGCTACATTGAAATCACATTACGACTTTCTATTTGCTTGGAATTTATAACTAGCAAGAGGTTGTGTGGAGTGATTTTGGTTTGATTAGAGGTCTAAATCAGTGTACATTTCTAGGATCAGTGAAGAAGTGGAGAACAACAAAAATAAGAGGAAACAGGGTGCAAAGTTTTGAATATTTGTCTGCAAGAGCAATCTGCATAAAGCTCATACTGCATATTGAGCTTAAAAGAAAGGAAAGTAGAAGACCAAAAAGTGTTGATCCAACTGTGTTTTATTTGTTATATGCACGTTTGAGTAAAATATCAAGGTAAATTCCCTGAAATAAAAACAGTGAGATACAGGACTGTAAAATACTTTTGCACTGAGTGTAAATATTTTTATAATATTGCAAAAATATGTTTTTCCAAACAGTTCTAATTATGGTTTTTTTAATTAATAAAAAGTTTTATTCTTATTTGTATCATTTTCAAATTGTAATCCACATCTTTGCTATTTTATACATTTAGTCTCTTTCTCTAAATCATTTAGCTATAAACTGTAATTAGTTGAGGACAGATTTGTTTTTTTAGTATCGACCACTGAGTTTACACGAGAAGAAATATTTGCCGTTTCCTCATTCATTTCAGTGGAAGTTTTTATTTTTGTAGTACCTTTATGCAGAAATTTTCCTTCATCTTTTATAGGCGATACTGTGGAGACATCATTCCACAATCAAAGCCACTTTGTCATATTTTTCTTTCTGAGCTTTGTGAATGAATTTCCTGCTTGTTTCATTTTACAAAGGAAAGGTGTAGTAAAGTGAAGTAATGAGAGGACATTTAAATGTGCATGTAAGTGCTTCATTCATTGAGGCTGTAACAGATACATTATTAAGATAATCAGTTTTTTGTTGCATAAAGTGAATAGTTTAAAGAACTCATCTTAGCTAAAAAAATAATGATGTCAGTTAAAATCCTTGAAACACACCTGACCCTTCAGTCCCTTCTGAAAGCAAACAAATGCTTCTTTTATTGCATAATCTCCAACAGGATGATCCATTGAAGTAAGAAAAGCATGGCATCAGAGGCTGCATTTGATTTTTATTCAACTTTGGAGGTAAATCAAATCATTTGTCTTTTGTAATAGTGAGTAATAAAAAGTTTTAAGCATTTGAATGAAAGAGTAATCTCCATGATTCATGAAAATACTTAACTAATGAAGAAAACAGATGGGCAACGGTGGTACACAATGAAAACAGGAAGAGACAGAATTGCATTACATAAGTATGAATCAGACAAAGAGGGCAAATTAACCAAAAAAAGCAAATATAAACTAGAAGAGATGGTAAAAAATAACCATCTCTTGGTTATGGCAGCATATTTTGCAATGTGTGGTTAAAGGTGAGCCAGTGGATTGCTAATGTGTCAGTCAAACTGTGTTTTATTTGGTATATTTCAGGAATTCAGCCAAATAAATGAGAGCAGATTTTATCTACAGTCAAGTTTAAAGCCTATTCTTCACTAACTTGTCTATTACTGTAGAGACGTGCTTTATTTTGATAGTATTAAATGCCTGAAGGGGCAATGTGTCCATACGCAGTACCTTAAAATATGTCAAGATGAAGCACTAAAAAGACTTTTGCACTAAACTGACTGTACATATTTTAAAATATGGTGAAATAGCAAACAGTCCTATTTATGTTTATTTAAATTAATGAAAAGTTGTATTCTTATTTGTTCTATTTTTTATTTGTAATCCACAACTTCACCATTTCATACATTTGTTGTGTCTCATTCTTTAGCTACAAAATGTAAATCACTTGACAGATTTATTTTCCAGTTAAGTCAGTTTGTGTGCGAGAAGGCAAATATTTGCCGTTTCCTCATTCATTTCATTGGAAGTACTTTTTTGGTGTTCCTTTGTATTAGCTTAAAATGTACAAATTCTTGCTTTTATTTTGTCAGAATTTTATTTTTTTGATTCTGACCATTTAATGTTCTGAGATTCAATATGTTGCATAAATCAACAGACCATCATGCGTCTGCTGTTGGTTATGCAAACAGATGACATGAATCCTCACCAGCATGTTTTTCACAGTCACTCTTATGGAATTTACTGTCTCGCAGCCGTAAAATGCTTCCAGGTCTAATGCAGAAATAATTCGTCACACACTGAAGAAGTATACTAAACAAGGTCGCACAGTGAATCTCTTTGTAAAAAGATCTTACGAAAGTATCACATCTTTGCTTTGATATTAATCCTAAACAGAATCTACATGGAGCGTTAAGAGCCGTAAAACAGCAAAATCACTTAGTTACAAATGTTTTTTTTTTAACTAGTAACACCACATGTCACAAATATTTAGCCACTCCTTTCCTGGGAATAACCACAAACTGTATCGTGCTTCCTACTAACAAAGACGTACCATCAGGAAACTTGTTTGTGTTCTTTCATCACGCCATAATAAATCCAAAACAGAAAATACCAAGTAAAAATGATTTGGATCTTCCTGTTAAACGCTTTGATACATTTGGCTTTTCAGCAGAACAGCCTACTGCTTCAGATTGTTAGGATAAAGTTCACTACACATTTATTGGCTCATCTTAAAAACCCATCACTGGATGAAACACAGGCATGTTTGTCCAAGTCATTCTTCAAAACAGGAAAGAAAGGAGAACACACAGTTCATCTAAGGAAGATGTATACAGACTAGGGTGTGCATAAATATAATAATTTATTGTGACAAATTTCTTATGATAATTTTGATTTATTGTTCCAATAAATTCCAATAAATGCCGTTTAAAACCTCCCAAAATTATGTGGATTGTTAGTTTGATTTAGTGACATAAATCATATGACTGGTATCGTAAGAGAAGAATCATTTTCTAAGAATAGTGTTTTCTTTATCATGCGTACTAGTTGGTAAGTGAATGTGTGAAAATTTTGTTCTTAAGTAGGGTGGAGGATCTGTGATGCTGTGGGCTGGTTTCTCTTTTAAATACCCTGAAAATCGCGTTTGAGTGGATGACGTCAGAAATACTAAAATACCAGAAGATTTTAAATAAGAATCCGATGGATTATTAGGAAAACTATTCAAAATATGCAACTAAATCAAGACAGGATGTTTATTAAACACTTTTAAATGTCTGTATCAGCTCAAAACTTGATACTTACTAAAAACAAGGAGGAGAGCTGAAGAGAAAACTCACGTCTCTGCTGCCATAATGACAAAAGTATAAAACAGAAGTTATAATTTCTTCACATGGGATTTTTTTGCATGCAGTTTATTTTTTCGTTTTGAGATTAAACTACTGCAGTAAAAGACGGCTGCACTTAAAGGATTTTCTCACAGCTTTACCAGGAGCACCACCAAATGCTCTAAATCACACAAGCAGAGCTGCACGGCTTAAAAGAACAAAGAGCAAAACATGAGAACATCTTGTTTTCTACGTCAGCAGCCTGTTTTTTGATTTGCACTGTAATCACAAACTAAACGGCTTGGCTTGAACGCCAGGTATTTGTGTACAATTACGTTCCTGAAAACCATCAGCTCCGAGGCGCTGACAGGTGGGGCGAGATTCATTCCTGATCTAAAGAAGTGACAGCTAAAAAGCCTGGACAGCTTCTCGGTCCTAAAGGCAGAAATGATCCAGGGACAGACACACCTTGAGAGGTGATTAGCGTGCAAAGAAATAAGTAATCTAAAATTAACCTTCTGTGGCATGCAGTGAAAGTTGTCACAAGTGCTAAACATGTTAACTAAACACGCTCACTGGTAATTACCCAGGTATTCCCAATTTTAATGTAGAAATGAGTAAATTACTGGTATGTTTTAATGCTAGCATGCGTCAACATTAAGGTGCAGACGGATAAAGGCTGAAAACTGAAAGACAAAAGAGCACAACAAAAGAGCCACAGACGGAAGAATGAAGAGCATCAACATTGTACCATCAGCAAGAATGAAGACACTGAATTTCAGAACAAACCTTAATTAGTTTCTCCAGGATTACTGTCAGAAATATTTACAGATATCCACCCATGTGCAGAGAAAATCGTCTAAAGTTACGCAACAAATGTCTCAAACTTTAAATTCACACGTAGAGCTGTAAAAAGTCGCTCAATTTCAATAATGGCATGGCCTTGCAGAAGTATTCATACTTCTTTAAACCTTTTCATAATTTGTCACATTACAACCACAAACTGCATTTTATTACAATTTTATGCAACAAACACAAATCGGAAACAATAAGTATGGAAAATTTACATGCACAATAATCTGTGCTGCAGAAAACTAAAATTAACCTGAATATACGTAGCATCCCCATAGTGACATATGGTGGTGGCAGCAGCATCATGTCGTGGTGACATACTCTGCATACAACTAGTGATACTCATTGACTTTATATACAAATACAGATAAGTTCATACATAGTTTTTCTTCAAATAATAAAAAAAGAAAAGTTTTTTCTTATACTGCTGAGCCGTGTTAAAACATAATTAAAAGCTTTTAACAACAAAATTCTCCAGTTAAGGGAAAAATAGAAATATAAGCTTCTATTTTGGATATTATGCATTTGTAGACATCACTACATTTATTTACTGTATGTTGGTCCATCGCAAAAAACATAAAATAAATTTGAGTTTTCTGTTGTAACATGACAAAAGCTCAAAGGGTATTAATACGTTTGCAAAACACCACATCTAATGACCTGCAGCTCTGTTTGTATAGCATAACATAGCAGAATACGCTAAAAAAAAATGTTCCGTACATGTGGCTACAGCTAAATACTTCCTTTGATCTCTAAACGCGTCTTCTCTCTGCTTCATGGGCAAGTGCAGACTCAGATCTCTTAAATAAACATAATATGTTCCAAGGTTTTAAGTATCTGTTCTGGGCATAAATATGCAAATGCACATCTGCTTTGACCTTCTGGGCTTGCCCATGCAGCTCAGGGAACATTTCATTTCCATTTCTGCGGTTCTCTCAGCCTGTAAAAAGGCAGAACAAAGCTCAGATCCACTCAGGCCACCTTCTACATGACAGTGCAGGTTTGCACAAAATCATTTCTCAGGGCGAGATTGAACCTTCAGGTTAATTAAAGAAAATAGCTTTGCTGATAACATCAACCCCATTGGTTCAAGTATTTTTCACAAGGATTGATTTTTTTCCCCTTTAAGCTTCAGAACAAAATGATTTAATGAATGTATAAGAAAACGTTGCAACAGTTTTTGCATCAATTCCAAAAGTATCTTGCAATCTGTTTCCCAATAGAATCCCATTCAATTTGTGAAATATTTGTTATTTTTGGAATATTATATAAAGCCAGTGTCTTAAGGACTAAAAAGTAGGTTATAAAAATACACAGCAAAAACACAAAATCTTGCCAAGTAATTTTGGTCTAGTTTCTAGAAGAAAATATCTTGGTAGACTTGAAATAAGATAAAACTAAATTACATATAATTTTTCAGCAAGATATAGGAGGTTGTTTTAATACAGTAATTCCTTACAATTGCAGAAAAAAGTTCTTATTCTATTGGCAGATTATTTCACTTATCACAAGACATTTTTCCTACGTTACAAGTGAAATAATCTGCCAATGGAACAAGTACTTTTTCTGCGATTTTAAGGAATTATTGACTTAAAACAAGCTCTTCCATCTTGCTAAAATGTTACTTATGAGTTAGTAACTTTTACTTATGAGTTAGTAACTTTTACTAACTCATAGTTAGAATGTCTTATTTTAAGTGTAGTAAGATACCAAAATATTTTGGCAAGACCAAAATTTCTTAGCAAAATTTTGTGTTTTTGCAGTGTATAAATGGTAATATATCGACCGTTTGTAACTACGTCACTTAATCATTCGAAGCGCCATGATGGGCGGCGGAAGTGAGGATTGGGAGAATTGAACAAAGCAACTGTTCAATTCTCCAACAACTGGCGAGTTGTTTTTGCCAGTTAATCCACGGTTTCTACTTGTTCGAGTCGAGCTAATTTGTCCGTGAACGTAACACACCTGGTTGGGGCTCATTGACGGCGATATTCACAACAGTTGGAAATGGCTAGTTTAGAAACCGGCTCGTACTTCCTCCCTCCTGACGTGTTTCTCAAACTACCGACTTTGCCTGAATTCACACCGCATGATTTATGTCACTTTGTCAAAAACAGCGGTTCCCCTTAAACCGGAGCAGCCTTAAAAACGTAAAAAAGACGACATGCTAACCAGTTTTTTCCGTACATGCTAGGCTACATGACGATGGGGCATTGTTTCCATTGTTACGTATGGGTAGACGAATCTTAGCCTTAGTGCAGCATTTGATATCTTTCTAATCATACTTTCTTATAAATTATGAACGTCAATCATCTTACCTTGTATAAAGAGTTCGCTAAAAATCGGCGATTACACCGAGGGCTGACAGTCATTATTATTGACAGCTGTTATCTTCCCTCATTAAAAGTTACACAATAAAATGACAAGTTTGGTTTGTATTCTTGTCCGTTTGTGCAGCTGACCCCGCAGCATCCTGTGACCATTTTTAATGCGAAATCAACTAAATAGCAGCGTTATTAGGCTACCAGATGTGCGGTTTTTGACTGGCTTTACAGGAGCGCTTATGGTGTTTTGACATCCGTCATGGCGGAGCGGGCCGGGCTTCGACGAAGGTGACGTCACGTGAAAAGGGTCAATAGAAGGATTACATCTTCAGTCAGAATGGTCTCCTGTTTACTTTTGTAATTTATTAAATATATTTCCATGGAATAAATTGTGTTTTTGGGTAGATATGGTACTCAATGCAACATGTTTCTGTAAAATTTCCTTCAGTGATATATTTAAAAGATACAGAGGAACTTAGAAAGCAACAAAGAATAAAATAATCTGGGTTAGCCTTTCAGCTGGGTGGCAATGAGCCTGGAGGGGGAGTCTGTTCTCATTCACTGCTGTCCTGCTTTCAGCATTCCAGACAAAAGAGCAGGAGGATGGATCAGTGCTTCAGCTGCTTTACAGATTCCAACTTGTTTTTCCACTCCCACTTAGTGATTTTTGCAATTAGGAACACCTCTCAGATTTGGGAACACTTGGTGTAAATGTAAATAAAACTTGTTTTCTTCATCAGCTCATCTGCATTCGCAAGAACAACCCCCTTTCTAGGAACAAATGAAAGTGCCTTTCTTCAACCAAGACTCTCACTGCAATCTGTAAATCTGTCCAATAAAATGTATAATTGCCAAGAGGAAAACCATTTTGACAAAATTTCATGTAAAACTGGAAAAAAAGAGATAATTTCCCATTTTAAAATTTGCATCTAATTGTAAAGGATTCCATTATGGGAGAAACAGAACTGCCAGCCAACTGGCTGTAAGAAGACGACTACATGTTTCCCTTGAGTCCCAAGAAAGCCAAATCCTGAAGTCTAGAAATATTTCTGATCGTGAAAAATGGACAATGAACTCCCCTGGACAGAGAAGACGCCGACTGCAGCTGAAAAGTGGACAGACGTCCAGATGAATTTGTCTATTGATGTTTGAAAGATGGTTGGGGTTAGTCAAGCTCGGCTTTTAAAGTCTTTGTTTGTCTGTCTGGACAGACCATGAGATAAAAAGTCAAGTTTTCTAAATATTTTATATAAGTACAAATAACAATCAGCATTTTCCAAACTCAAGTAGTCACAAAGGAAATGTTCACCAACCTCCAGGATGTTGAACCTAAAGTAGCACCACATAAAACTCTAATTAAGCTAACATTTAAACAGCAGATTTGTTGAGCAGCTGACTGCAGGATCCACTGGAGCAGACAGCCTGACTAGTCTGCTCGACTAAACTAGCTAATGTTAACTTGATACACTTGGTCCTCAACACAAGAACAAAATAGCAAAACGTATGCAATTCTGCAACCAGCGCTTGAAAACAACCAGCAATTTTTTTTTTTACCAACTCATGCTACCTGTCTGTGTTGCAAAGTTTAAACTAAAGAAATATTTTCACCATTTATTCCTAGTTGCCATTTTTTTCAATTAAGGAAACAACAACAACAACAACAACAAAAATCAATATTTCACAATAGTTAATATTGTTTGAGACTAAGGATCAGCCCATCCTGACTGAGTTTTATAGATTTATAACAAACATCCGACATTCCTTAATGTCTGTATCATTAGATAATACAAACATCTGCTCCCTTTATAACATCCAGTCCCACGTTATTAGACTACTGTTCTCCATTACAGCTGCTCATCATTTAGGAGATGACCTCACTTTAAAGATCAACACTCTATACAAGGAGTCATCCACACAAAGCATCAATCAGTGCACAGGACCAATAATTTGCAGCGTCAGACAGTAGCATCACCAGTAGAGTTCACAGACGTCTGTAAGGTTCATTTATCTCCAGCTCCATCTGAAACACTGGTTTTATGACTGAGCAACATGACTACACATGTTACAAATGGGTGGAGAAGTCATACAGTACTTGAAACAACTTTATATCAAATATTTTTTGCCTAACATGTTAAACGGCTCATGTGACAAAAAAAAAAAAAAGAATACAAATTATTATTACGTTTTTTTTTAAAAATGCCTGGGCCTGGATAGATTAATAAAATTCCAGATAAATCTATTAAAAAAAAAACCAAGAAAACATTGAAATTTTAAAAAGCAAAAAAAAAAAAAAAAAATTGTTCATCTCCCTCCACAGACATAAAAACCCCCACCATAAAATACTTTATCTCAAAGAGCTACTATCATATCTACCTGAGCAGACGAAGCAATCTGAGACTCTTCCCAGGCAGATGTGATCCGGACCGACTGCGTCTATGTTGTGACTAAGCTTGTGGGAAGTCACGGTTGTCTTGCCTTACAAGGCTGGGTGAGGCACTGCCAGGCCCAACCCTATCTCTGCGCAATGTTCCTCCAGACGGGGAGCTACAGTGCCAGTCGACGCTAGCCTCCCCTGCAGGACTCTGATGACACATGCACAACGGAAAGAACGGGGAGAGACGTTCCCACTGCCTGGATCATAAACAGCCAAGGACAGTTTATATTAAACCCAGGAATATTTTAATAGTCCTGTATGGTTTAAAGGTGACCTATTATGCAACCTTGAAGAAGTTTGGATAACTATTTGCTGTAGAAAGTTTGCTCATAAATTTTTTTTGCACATAATTGTTCTTACAGTTCTGCCTATTTGAGATGTTTTAGGGTCTCTTATTAAAATCAAATAAACTGCTGATCACACAACTCAACATTTACACTCACATGTGAAAATAACTGCAAATGGATGCGCAACTATATAATCATACATCTTTGAAAAGCATTAGTAGCGCCTCCTGCACAACCAACAAGACTACGGCAAGTGGTTTCTGGATGGTAAGTCAACAACAAAACACTTCTTACCATTGTACAGCACATACAGTGGTAAAACCAGCTGACCAATGCTACATTCACACTGGAGCGTGAAGTGACCCAATTCCAAATTTTTGTCAAATCGTGTTTTCACACTTACAAACGTAAGCAACTTGTATGTGATCTCCAGTGTGAACTCTAAACGAACTGAAAGTGTCCCACATGCGCAGCAGAGGGCGAAACAATGTCACACACAGAGAGCGTTCTCAATGTTTTGAAAACTGCCATTAAAAAAAAAAAAAAAAAGTAGTGTTCAGTGTTTACAGAAGTAAACCTGGATGCTAACGGTGAGGCATACCGTATTCTCCGGACTATAAGTCGCTCCGGACTATAAGTCGCACCAGCCATAAAATGCATAATAAAGAAGAAAAATCCATATATAAGTCGCACCGGAGTATAAGTCGCATTTTTGAGGGAAATTTATTTGATAAAATCCAACACCAAGAACAGACATGTCATCTTGAAAGGCAAT